>CAIGRN010117863.1:0-49209 GCA_903798345.1 Fraxinus anomala
GGCAGCAAGTAGAAATTAAAGATTTGAAAACGTGAAATTCTTGTTTTTTCTTCCAACCATCCATTTTATCAATCAAGGTAGAATAATGAGTTGCAGTTGACGTTATCTTTTATTTTTTTCATGTTGATGAATTATTATATTTATGAAAGTTAAAGATAAGATATGATATGATCATCCGGTACAAAAAATATGATATGTATTGAGCTCTTACCGAGTTCTAAAGATATGATGATGGTATGATTTTTTTACGCATGATCTAAATATTTTATTCGGGATTGCACCATGATTTTCGTGTCCTACTGAGTATTCCCATGTACTTACCATTTTTCCCCTACTCATCACAGGTTAAAACAGGTTGTTGGTTGGCAGGTAGTGATTTGTTGTCGTGGTGTTAGGATTTATGGAACTAAATAAATAAATTGGTGTAACGTGACTATGGATTTATTTTTTTAGCATTATTTTGGTTTATTTATCACGTAGATCTTGTTATTTGGAATGTATTTTATTTAGATATGTTTCCCACATGTTTTTATTTATTATTGGTAGAACTAGAATTTTCACGTTGGGTTGTTTAACATATTTATTTAATTATTGAATGAAATGTTTAGTAACGATTTAAACATCCAAAAAAATTGGGTCATTACAGTTATGGCATTTGAGTTGAATATATGCAATAATAGTTTTGAAATATTTGAAGAATATTTATAAATTGAACTGAGTTCCAATGGATAATAGTACAATGATGCAAATTGAATATTTATTACCAATGGCTTAAAATTCACTAGTAAAACTGTTACTATGTCCACTGCAGGCATACATTGAAATTCTTCGAATAAATTGGGATTGGAAGATGATATAGCTTTAGATAAAGTTAAATAGAAGCACGTGTCTTTATATATTTGTGGGAGGATTCCTTAAATTAATGACTATTTGTGTCTATTAAATGAATTAATTGTGATAGCTACTACATTGAATAAGAAATAGAATGTGTTGTATAATGGAAAGTCTACTAGACATTTACATAGACATAATACCAGAAAGCAGTTGATCCCATAAGGTGTAAACTTATGGATCTATGATGAAAATATTACCAAGAGATCAAGTATGTTGCATATTAATGGGAATGTGTTTAAAACATACTGCGTAAGAATCTTTGTAATAGTAAGCTTGTTCACTAGAGATCCCATGATCTTGGTTAAATGAGACAACTATGTCACGAAAATTCAATGAGCAATTGAGAGTCAACTCATACATATTCCTATTATAAAAAATGTGTTGTGTAGAATGTTTTAAACTAAGTTAAACTTTTAATGATTCCTATAGTTTGGACAAACCGAGTGGAGTACCACAAGTAGTTTTAATGGGAAATCACATATATAAGTGTGAAGTGAGACCGTTTCTATGAAATATTTTTAGGCTGAAATTCTCTAAAACACTTATAAAATCTAATTGTGGTTTAATGCTTAAATGAACACAACCATGAGAATCAAAAATGTTAGGAAAGATATTGTGTAAGTACTGTTGTTTTGATTTACAACAATGGCTAACCAGTTCAAAACAACATGTTTATTGATTAGTCAAATAAATTTGATTGTATTTCACTAAGGTAAGTTCAAAGCCGTAACTACCTCTCTTGATGCAAAAACTTTTTACATGTACTCTTTTTAGTTTCGACATAGTCATTTGCATTATTTTTCATTTATGTGGGAAATTATTGGAATTTAGTATAAAGTATTGGTTTTGACCAATTTTAAATGATTATTTAAGTAGTATTTGGTGAAGGAGAAATTAAACCGAATTCAATTCACTTAAATATGTGAGATTGTTGGAAATTATATAACAATATTATGGAATGTTCTAAATTCATTTGGATGAAAAGTTGTGTCTTTTTTAAAATGATAATTTTCAGAAGTCTCGTTCTTTTGTTATAGAAATATATCTCTTTAGACATGTATTTTCCAATAAGATATGTCTTTTAGACACGCCTTTTCATTAAATTGTGATTTTTGATTCAAAACTTTTGGTCCACTATATATTGTCCACATGTGATTGAAATTATTTCATTCAATTCATAAATTGCATATCATATTGATGCATATTAATTTTGGTCATTTACTTTAAATAGAATTTCATAAAGGGGAACTCAAAACATTTGTAAAGTTTGTTGGTCTACATAATTTTGAAGTGATCCTATTGCGGGACATAGTCGTTGTATCTTAGAAGATGAATATCTTACTCCAATTGTACACACTACAACATATCAACTCATCTATAATTTGCGAAGAATGCTCTCTATCATGGTCTATAGCATTTTTGGAATGTTATTGTATGTGGTGTTATTAAAAGTTGTATTTCAATTATAACTTTTTTCGAATGCTATTATAAAGTATTATAAAAAACTTTTAAACAACAGTCTATTATTCTCATGATTTTAGTATTTATAGCATTCTTTTCATGCATTCTTTTTTAATTTCAATATCATTTTTTCATTGTAATTTTAGCTTTAATAACATTCTTTAATTGTCATGGTTACATTTTCAATGTCATTTTTTCATCATAATTTTTTAATATTTATAGCATTTATTAAATATAATGTATTATTTTTAATAGCATTTTTTGATTTCAATGTATACATATTAATAGCATTCCTAATTCATTAATTGTCAAATATAAATACTCAATAGCATTATTTTTTGGACTAAGAATATAAACAACAATAATCAAGCCAATAATAAATTTCAAAACATATGAGATCTTCTATTAGTATATATAATACTCTACAATCAGTATCTGGAATAGGTCTTCCAAATTCTTATATAGTTACATTTTCCCCCACAAATTAACTTAATCCTGGTTGTAAATTAAGAAGAAACGAACCAAATAGAATACAATCACGAACCTGCCCATATCGATGCTCGTATTCTATCTTGATCTTGAGTAGGTAACTGAAATATGTAAGCGAAGTGTTAACTTGCCCATTAACTTCAGATTAATTTTCTTATAAATGGACAAATTGACAATTGGTGATAGAATCGATATCTCCGGCGACACAATCGAGAAGAAGACGATGTTAACCTTGGAAAGAATTGGAACTTGGATAGAAGAATTGGAAATTATAGAGAGAATTGGAATAGGACGTGTCTATATATATATATATATATAAGATGGTCACTAATTGTGCTTAAGTTTATTTTAATTTAATAAGTGGGTATATGATGCCAAGTTTAGCCCCCTAAATTATAATCCATTTTCTTTCTTTTCTTATCAATCGCACATTCTCAAATAAAAGAATATTAGATGTAAACCTAAAACTTTTTCTTCTTTTTTAACCACACATTTTTCAAAACAAACTATTCAAAAATTATTATCTCAAATAATAGGGACCAAATGGGGGCTTAATTTAACTGCTACTATGATGTTTAGGAGATCAAAACTATATATCAGAAATCATTTATTGAGCACTGATGTTCATCTTATATTAAGCATTGGTGACACCAACAAATTTATATGAAACTTCAATAGATCTCTCTCTCTCTCTCTCTCTCTCTCTCTCTCTCTCACACACACACACACACACACAAATATATATGAATGATCTACTAAGTATCGGTGCTCATCTTATATTAAGCATCGATGGCGTATAATATAAATCTATTGGTGGATAAACTTATTATGGACCTCAACACTTGAATTGAGTTTAAAATTCATTGATGGATGTATATGACACATCACTGATGCTTAATATAAGATAAGTACCGATGCTTAATTAACTTATAGTAAGCACCAGATGACGTGTCACACTATAATAGGTTGTATAATCACTTTTTTAATCAATCATTATCTCCAATCACCTATTGTAGTGTGCTATGTCACCCAAGACCAATGCTTAGGAGATTAGTCATGTACACACACATTTTTGCAATACAAGTTAATAAATATTTGCCAATTTTCTTAAATCTATTTGACACCCTACTTTTTTTTTTTCAAAAATTTTTGTTGTAAACTCTCACTTTTCTTGTACAAGTAAATTTAATCAACACATTGAATTTCAACATTGTTATTACTTACTCACTCATCTTTAATAGGTTACTCGATGCTCATTCATCTTTCAATATAATTATTCACCCTTCACCTGTTTAAGTAACCGTTCAAAATTGTGGATGAAAAATCGCATGTAACAAACGACAATCCTATGTGGCATGTTGACAGTCCCTTAAATAGTTTCATACACATGATATTGGAAAAAGTTTCATAAACATGGGTAAAGGATATAGGTTAAATAATACAAGCTTCTTGTATTTGAAACATATAAATATATTTCAATTATTGTACGTATGAATTTTGAGTCTTTTTAGGGTTCATGTCGAACAATACTGTCTTCATATTTATGAAACTTGTGGAAATAAAATTTATTCCAAATATCATGTATTATTTTTGGATAAATCTTATGTAAAAACATATATTCCAATTATTGTCTGCATGAAGCTAGTAAATTTTTAGGTAGAGGTTGAACAATACTGAATTCATGTTTATGAACTTATGTAAATAAAATAATGGTTTGAAGTATCAGATTGATGCAACAACTTGTGGTGCACCAGATTGCACATTACTAGAATATAACCATTAATTCAAAAATCATATGACTAATAAGCTGCTGGAATATAATCGTTGACAAAAAATATTCATCCAAAAACCATTCACTCTTAAAACATTAATTCCAAAAACATTTCTTTCAAAAGTTTAGTGACAATCTGAGGTTCTAAACTACAGCCATTCAGCATAGGTTTCAAATCAAAAATAAATTCTACTGAGTTGCTCCACTCTTCTTTGTCCTTGGATGTGCAAAGGGCACTGATCATATGACCACTCTTATGTGCTTTGCCCTATCAGCTCTCTTTCTTGCATTTTCTTAGCTTCTATCTCCTAAAAGTTGTCAACCACGTTGGCTAGTCGTATATTTCCAATTTGCCTTACAACAGTAGATGAAGGACCACTGTTGTTATTTTGTGCATCCCTTGTCCATCCAAATCTAGGTGTGGCATGAAAATGTATGCAGTTGTTGGAGGATTTTGTTGTACTTCATTTGTTGAATTCTCATTTGATCTTCGGGTACGAGCTTGGCCTATGTTAGGAAATGGATTAAGACTCATGCTTAGGTAGACAATACATAAATACAAAACCAAAGGAAGCCATATATTCACAAAATCAACAAAAATTACCCGTGAGCTTTAACTTCAATTTGGCTAGATCTATCTTGATTTATTAAGATATTTGCCAATGCATCTGAAATAAGTAAGCATTGTTAAAAACTTAAATTAAACTACATAACTTTAGAGAAAAAAAAAAAAAAAATAGATACAAACCTTAGTGGGTGCATCTGCCTTATCATGATAACACTTATTGTGGCCAATTAAACTATGTACACTGCAAGTCATCTTCACTATGCCTTTTTTTTCTTCATTCTTGATGTGAAACCAGAACGAGTGGTTACATCTTCATCCTGCTACCTTCGTCGCTTCTTTTGCTTCCTTCCTCTCTTCGCCACAACCCAACTCGATGGTTTTAAAGGGAGAGTATTCACTTTCGGCCACAATTTCTTACATTAAAGGGATTGACAATGTTTTCTTAGCACTGTAAATAGGTTTGCACAGTATAGCACTCATGCACGTACTTTGTAGGTTATCCTATCTGTCCAATATAACAACAATCCTATGCTCACGTGGAATTCCCAACAAATCTCTTCTCCTGCAGCACATATCTTGTTTGAGAAATCAAACACATTCTCTAGTAGGACATTTCACATAAAACTGTGGGCACCTAGACCATTCCACACTCAACTATTTCCACAAATCTGGCTAATTTTTTTAGATCTTAGGACATAAAGGTCCTTTGGCTCTTCTCATCTTATCCCTCCTTGATTGTATCATTTTCATGCAATTCATATGCATGCCAATTAATATAGTAAGAATTGATTTTTCCTTGTCCTCTAACACTAATTGTTGAAAACTTGACATAGATTATTAAGCACTATATCTAGGGATGTACATGGTCAAGTCTAGTTCGGTTCTAAAGAGAATCGAGTCGAACCAGAATTTTTGAGTATTTAGAAAGTGGAATCATTGGATCTAAATTTAATTATGGAATTTTTGTGGTTCGGTTCTATTCCATTCCATTCGATTTCGTATCATAATTGAATTTTTAAACATTTATAACAAGCTACATTAATCCAACTAATAACAAATTCAATTTTAGCTCTTACAACAACACAGCATTAACTCTTACAAAATAATATAGTCCAATTTAAAAATATACAAATAACAATAAACATCTTGAACACTAGTTATAAATTATAATGTTTATACATTGAAGCTTGAGAAATTACTAAAAAGGAAGGTAGCTACTGTGAGAAATGAAAACAAACAAATGCATGAGCTCACAATAAACATCTTGAACACTATTTATAAATTATAATTTTTGTACATTGAAGCGTGGAATGCATAAGGAATAAGATGAAGCTTACCTTGATTACAGTGGATGAAATTCAATGAAAAATGGTAAGATGAAGAGGCACAGCCGCTCAGTTTCGATTATTTGAGAAAGACATAATGATTGAGAAAAACTTAAATCACTCAATTTTGATTCTTCGAAATTTGAATTAAAAAGTTGGGCTTGGGCTGAAAATATGAAAATGATATTTTGGGCTCAATTAATTAACTGGCAAATGAAGCGAGAAAATGGTATTTTTGGGCTCAATTAATTAGTTAGCAAATTTATTTTTAAAAAATTAAAATAATTTGACTTATTTAATATAAAAAATTAGGGAGATCTGGATCTTTGATTCTTGGTCTACAATCGAGAATCGAACTTAACTCGTCGATTTTCGATTTTGATGCATGTACTGGTATTTAACTTAAGAAAAATTAAATCGACTCAAACCGAATCGAACCGAACTGCTCAATTAGGTCTGATTCAATTCGAGAGTTTTGTTTAACCCTAACTACTTTTTACCTTAGTTAATAAATGAGACTTACGCCATTCATGTGGGTCCTTCTTAATTAACCACTCATATGCATCCTTAGTCTCCTTCGCAAGTTCATCCATCTAAAACTTTCAGTCAAGCATGGTAGTTGACTTTACAACTTTCCATAAGTAGTATTTAAGTGCCAAATTCTTAATACATATGCCTCATACAGAACCTATGTTCAACATCAGGATATAAATCCTCAATGACCTTTTGTAATCCCTTCTACCTATCAATCATAAAAGGCCATTCATTATTATGCATAATCCTTAAATCTTCACTCCGACGATCAATGAACCATCTCCTACTTCTAGCATTCTCTGTCTCCACTACTTCTTATGCTACTGGATGAAAACAATCATTGGCATCTAGTGCCATTACGACAAGCATCTGCCTGCCAGATTTTCCTTTCAAAAAACACCCATCTAGGCCTAAAAGTTGCCTAAAACCACTATAAAATCTATCTTGCTAGTTTCTAGATATATATAAATCCCTTGAGACTCTGACTCATACGTGGTATCTATACATATGGATCATGGACTGTTTCTCAAACTCTCATGAGCAAAAGACCAAAGCAAGCTAAACTGGTATCCATTAAAGCTCTCAATGATTATCTTCACTTGTCTTCTACTCTACCATGCAGTAACTCTATTGATTGGTAATTTGTAGTCATCTCTCAAAACCTTAATAATAAGCTTTGACTTCCAATCAAGGACAACCTTGAAAGTCTCTAAATGCCTCTTAGCAATGTACTTAGTTATAGAATGCCTATTTGTTCTCTCTTGTATGCATGTGTACTGTGATATGAATGTCTTAATTTTCCTGCAGCCCTACTTTTTATTCAATGAAGTCCAAATCTTCCACTTGCAATCATTTTTTTTTTTTTGCACTGTGCTCTCTTATCATCTTCGCCTTAAACCTCAGATTATACCTAGTGAAAACTCCATGATGTCTAATTGCTTCCTTAAATTCTTGTCTTTGAACTCTTTCTCAACATCTAGTTGTGAATTAGACTTTTCCATTTCAGCATCATAAGTGAGGAAACAATGATTGTTTTCCTCACCTGAAGAATGATCGGTATGCAACTCCTCAAAATATGTGTGATATGGATCTTTCAATTCTGAGCCATCATCTTCACTAGCTGCTTGAAATTCAAGGTCTGCATTCAGACCAAGTATAGCTCTTTCCGTTGCATTCCTCTAATAACGAAAATCACAATCGTCCATATCATCCTCTGAATCATCTAACTGGCATTTAAGAGGCACCAAATCTTCAGCATCATTGTTAGTTACTGGAATCCAAAAGACTAGGATTAAAGTTTGCTACATACATATTCAATTTGGTTATAAAAATTAAGAATATCTGAAAACATAAAATTTAATGATTGTAAACTAGTGTATTGCAAGACAAGCATGGTTAGGGTTTCGACCTTTTGAATCATATTAGAATATTGAATATTTCAAAACATTCAGTGTAGAATCATTTGGATACCCATCCTTTTTTTACTTTATACTCATAAGCAAACAAAGCATGTTCCAACAAAATAATATAAAAATTTACCTCCTTGTGGTCTTTCTTGCTCATCATCTAATAATGCATCTTCATATAGTTATTGTATTCCATACGAGGGTCTTGGAGGTCACCTATTGATGCGAACCCATGTAGCAATTGTAGCTATGAAACCCACGACAAATTAGAACAACCCAAGAAAGCCAAGAATCAACGTTTGAAAAACTTAACCCAATAAGTTATTGAATCAAGAACCAAGACAATCACTAACAAAACAAAACTTATTAACCTTACTTTGAATTTGTAGAATGCCGCAAGAATTTAATTCTTGATAAGTTCAAAATTAAAACAATGAAGAATGGGAAGAAAACAATTTAGCCTTGTGATAATAATCTCAATAATTGTATGTTTACAATGAAAATAATGAATCCTATATATAAAGAACTCATAAAACCTAGTTAAAAATGAAAATAAAGTCTAAAAGATTACAAAAGATACCAAGAATAGAATTTTAACATAATAGAAGATTACGCGAAATTTGGAAAAATTCGCGTCTAGATCCGCAACCATTTTAAGCTATGCGGTCGCATAGCTTTAATTTTGAATCCTTTTTTTTCTTGTGCATAATTTCGTGCTATTTTCGGATTGTACATTGACGAAAATCCGTCACACGGTTTAAAGTTATGCACGTTTTCATCCATGCTGCTCGTTTTTTCATATATCTTCCAAATCTTGAATCCAGCGCACCCAACTTGATTCCGCCTTTATGTCCAACATGTAGGTTGTTATTTGGCTTGTTGCACTCGAGCCCTTGGCCTGTGTATCTTGGGAAACTCATTCCATGGCCTCTTTGAACCTCCGTAACTCTTGATCTTGTCTTTGGTTTCTCTTCAAATTGAGCCAGATCTTTGTAAGTTTGTTGTCTTTCTTGGATCACATCATCCCCTCTCTCATCGAAAGGATTCGACCTCGAATTCGTACCTGCATCAAATGAAACAACACTAGAAACATCGATGATAGGAATTATAATATACTTACCTTGGAAGTCCAAGTTGTAGCCATTGTTCTCGATCATGACAATGACATGGAATGGTCCATCTTATCTAGGGTGTAGTTTGGACCTCATTTGAGTTCGTATCCGCCTCTCGTATGTACAACCAATCACCATCATCTGGGTCAAATCGTACACACCTCGAATGTGCCATTTTGCAAGTTTGAGACATTTCAAGAACAATCTCATGTGTTTCTATCTAAGCTATCACTTACAACAATAGTTAAAGCGATTAAACCCGAAAAAAATTAGAGGATTAAAACCATAAACCATATCAAAACACGTGTAAGAAGTAGTAGAAGCTATCAAATTAGTTCCCAACCCATCTCATCCAATTTTCCACAAGTAGTTATGTAGATTAAGATCAATATATATCATGCACATCTAAATCCTTACCACATACTATGGTATCATCACGTAACATGTGTCCTCTCAATTTAACAAGCATATATAGACCCTTGCAATATAATAGATTATCATAAACTAGTAAAAAAATTCCTATAAATGCACGCAATAAATGATTATTTAATCCTATAAAAATATTAGATTGACTAGTGAATTCAAACGACCTAACTAAGCAATTATAAATTTCACTGTTAATCTTATAATCTAGTTTACAAAATGCAAATCATCAAGTATATCGTCTAATTTAGGTATAGTTGTGAGGTTAAAATTACATGTTCCAAGTGAAAAATTATTCCTACATGCTAGACAATCATCTAAACTACGTATGGAATGATGATACATTACCGTTGGTGAGTCATCGCGCATCCTCCATATCTCATCCTTCTTATGTACTAGTAACAATGACACTGTACATGGACTCATGTTTCCCTTCATATCCCCTTTGACATTCAACCCCCTGCATATAAACTCCTTCCATTACCCTTGAAGCTCCTTTGTCTCTTTAGGGAACACATATTCAACCTCCTGTAATAAAGAAATAACCAAACTATGGTCAGGTTAGGTTAGTTTCAACCACAAGTTGATGCTCAATACTCGGATTGGGTGTTATCCCAATAGGCTTGTTCTCATGGACCAAGTCTTCGAAATCCTGCAAGATATAAATAGCTAAATTAGGGAAGGATTTGTTAGTTCTCACTAAATCCCTCTCAATTTTTTTTTTATTTTTTTTTTATTTTTTTTTTATTTTTTATAAGCTCACTTCTGACATTTCTTTTCTTTCTGAAGACTCTTTTTCTTTTTCCTCTTATGGCTCCACTTTTCTTTTCGCTACAGCTCTATTCTCATTTTCACTCTCTATTTCTTTTTTCTCTTGTGGCTCTACTAGTTTTTTAGCCACCTCTCTATTTTCTTCTTTATTCTCTTGTGGCTATACTATTTTTTTCTCACTCCTAGCCACCTCACTATTTTCTCTCTTACTGTCTTATTGTGAAAGTTCAATCTCACGCTCCTTTTTTCTCACTATTTTCTCTTCGTCACTTTCCAATTTAAGTTGATCTTCATAAACTTGCTGTGATGTCAACGGGGCAAGTGTAGTAGATTTTCCGTCCTTAGTAAAGTTGCACCTATTTTTATAACTATCATGAATCGCCTTTCAGTCATACTGCCATGGCCTCCCCCAACAAAATATACCCAACATGCATAGGAACTACATCACACATCACTTTATCATGATACCGTCCAATTGAGAAACTCGTCAATACTCTTCTATTCAGCTTAAGCTCTCTACACTTATTCAACCATTGAAATTTATAAGGCATATGCTGTTTTAGTATAGTTAAACCCAATTTTTCAACGAGTGTTGTGCTAGCCACGTTGGTACAACTATCCCCATCAATAATCATACTACATACTTTGTTGTTGACGTGGCACCTCGTACAAAATATGTTCTTCCTTTGTTGCTCCAAGTCATCCACTTTGATTTGAGCACTAAAAGCTTACCGTGTAACCAATGGCTCTCCCACTGTATACTTCATTTCTTCACCAGTGCTAACTTCTTCCAATTTTAGCATGTCATCATATTCACCATCAATATCACTATCTTCCTTTTGTTTGGACATAGAGAAGCAATGTGTCCCGATCTCAAGCACTTAAAGTACTTGATATCCTGATTCTTAGATGGTTGAAAATCCACCTTGGGTGTAGCCTTGCTAGCAACTTCCTCCTTTACCTTCGGTAGGTCAGTCCTACCCTTTGAAACAACCTAATCACTTTTATTATTATCCTACTTAGATTTTCAAGAGGAGTTAGAACCAGATGAATACATAGTTGTTCCCTTCCTCTTCAATTGTATTTCCACCTTCATAGTTATATGCAGCATATCTTCTAACTCCACATAATGTTGTAACTCTACCACATTAGCTATATCCCTATTCAAACCATTTCAAAATCTGGCAATGGTGGCCTCCCTATCCTCCTCAACAATTGCTCTAATCATCGCAATCCCCATCTCCTTGTGATAATCATCTACATTTCTAGAACCTTGGTAAAGGCTATGCAATTTTTTATGAAGTTCCCGATAATAATGATTAGGCACAAACATCTTCCTCATGGTAGCCTTCAATTATTCCCAAGTATGAGTAGGCCTCTCATGGTTCCTCTTCCTAGATGTTGTTACTTGATCCCAACAAATAACAGCATAATCGATAAATTCAAGCATCGCAATTTTTTCCTTTTTTCCTCCGAGTAGTTGTGACAATCAAATATTAACTCCACTTTCTTTTCCCATTCCAAGTATGCCTCCGGATCACTCCTTCCTTTGAATGAAGAATTTTCATCTTGATGTTGCCCATACTTCGATCAATACCATCTCCAACAAGATCTCTACCCTTCCTTTTATGTCTAACTCCTCTATCCCTTATTATTCCTAACTCGACATCCATCAATGCATCCTCATTAATATCACTATCCATTTCACAATCACTAGCATATTCCGCTCTGTGGTCTCGCCTTCCTTGCCTCCTTGCGTTAGAATTTTCTTTAGATTGTTCCCGACGTAAATTAGTAAGCAATGTATCTTGCCTATCCAATCTGTCCCTCCCATCCTCAAATAACCTTTTGAATCGTCGTACACCTCATCCGACATGTTGACTTGATTATCCTTCCCATTTGAAGTAGAACCGTCCATGTCAGCCATCCTAAATCTATTTTGATATTTGCCTCACGTGTATATGCTCGTGTATCACTCAAATTGGATTTTTTCCTCTATTAGTCTCTCAACTTTGCATTTTTCCACTCAATGCTTTCTTACAAGTGCTTCAAAGAATTAATTCAAACTCAACCATAAATTATTCTCATAGAATTCAAACCAGGTTTTGAGTGAGATTTTGAAAATTCGAAGACTCAATAAAGAAAAGGAATTGAATTGGATGATTGGAATGAAATTTGAATTCAAGAAAGTGGTTCTTGAATTTTACACAAGAGATAACGTATTTGACCGTCAAATTCCGAGATAAATAATAACAAATATGGTTTTTTTATTTCATTGCTCAGGGAATTTTTTGGATTTTCAGAATTTTTTTTTCTAAATTGTTTTTGAGTCGGAATTCAACTATGATACCGACAAAGAAAATAGAAGTTGATTTGAACACAAAATAAGTACAAAAATAACTTTTGACTTTTTCACGAAAAAATTACGGATCAAAGATTTAAATAAAAGAACACGAAGAATGCAAGAAGAAAGAAATAAAGACTCAAACGAGAAAAGAAAATGATATAACCTTGATTTTGGAGCCTAATTTCTGATACCAACTGATGTGAGCCCACATAGCAAACGGAACCCATAATAAATTAAAACTACCCAAGAAAGTGAAGAATCAACATTTGAAAAGCTTGATCCAATAAATTATTGAACTAAGAACCAAGACAATTGCTAACAATGTCTTAACCCGTGATCACAAAGTTATGAACGTTACTTTGAATTTGTAGAACGCCACAAGAATTTAATTTTTGATAAGTTCAAACTTAAAACAATGAGGAACGAGAAGAAAGAAATTTAGTCTCGAAATAATAATCTCAATAATTGTATGTCTACAATGAAAATAATGAGGCCTATATATAGGGAACCCATAAAACCTAGTTAAAAACGGAAATAAAGTCTAAAAGATTACAAAAGATACCAACAATAGAATTTTAACATAATAGAAGATTACGCGAAATTTGGAAAAAATCGCATTCAGATCCGCAACCATTTTAAGCTATGCAGTTGCATAGCTTTAATTTTGAATCCTATTTTTTCTTGTGCAGAATTGCATGCCGTTTCCAGATTGTACTCGTGGACGAAAATTCGACACCCGAGCTTAAAGTTATGCACGTTTTCATCCGCGCTGCTCATTTTTTCATATATCTTCCAAATCTTGAATCCAACGCACCCAACTTGATTCCACCTTCGTGTCCAACATATAAGTTGTTATTTGGCTTGTTGCACTCGAGCCCTTGGCCTCCGTATTTTGGATAACTCATTCCATGGCCTCCTTGATCCTCCGTAACTCTTGATTTTGTTTTTGATTTCTCTTCAAGTTGAGCCGGATTTTTGTAAGTTTGTTGCCTTTCTTGGATTGCATCACCTATGCCCTCCATTATCTAGACAAGGGAAGAATGTCCAAGCCTAATACTGCATTGATGCTGATTTCAGGGAAAATTTTGAAGAAATTGATAGAAATTTTTTGTTAATGTTCTCTTTCTAAAAAGCAATGTCGTGAACAGGGTTGAAGACATGAGTTTGAAAGAAGCAATGTCGTGGGTTTCACTCCAGGTTGTCAAGATTTAATGGAATAAATTTGCCATGTTTGATTTCAAGTGGATGGGTAGTTATATAGAAAGATGAGGAAGCATTTGGCAATCCATCAAAGATGAGTAAGTAGTGATAATTTTAAAGTTCAATGAGTGTTAATTAAATTTACTCTTCCTTGTACTTGGGTTCATAAAAGAAAGATGAGTTCTCTTTCTACATTACTTACAACCAACAAAAATTCTCCATTTTTTTCTGTGTTATAGTCTTGTACAGGACGAACCTTATAAATATTCTCCATCTTAGTTGTTTCCCGAGTCATATGATGAGCCACCCGCATCTCTTCTAAAATGCTATATATGATTATGAAAATTCACCCTATCTGAAATGTTATAATTTGTTTAGAATTATATTGGTATGGTATTGTGCCATCTTATTGGGCCTCTAAATGGAACAAATGGCAAAGAATCAAATTGAGGCAAATTTGAATTTTGCCCATACACACACATGGGCTATAGCCATGTGTACGCATAGCCATCTTTTTGGAAACCGGAGGCAAAATGCACATTTCCATGCATGCGCATGGGCCTAAAATAAAGCCATTAGGGTGGTTTTTCAGGATTGATTTCTTGTGACTTTTCAGGAAAAAATTGACCTCTCGTGAATCATTAGCACTATTTTTTGAGGTGTGCATTGAAATGTGTGTGTGTGTGTGATAGATTTCAATTATTAACTGCTGCGAAATCTTTTCATGTATAATACCGCAAGTACACGGATTGTGAACAAATAATAAAGTGTATATTGAGTCCAAGTATCGTACCCACATGGATTTTACTGGTTTAAAATCGAACTAACTTAGCCTTAACCGAAACTTCAGTGATTTTCTAAAGCTAAATTGTAAATAACTAATGTACTTATTAATGCAAGAAATAACTTAAGCAAGAAATAACTTAACTAAAATTAATGCAAATTTTTTATTAATGAAAGTGTGATGAAAATATGATGATGAAGAACGTACTTGGATTCCAAATCCCCTTATACCAATCTCTTAAAACTTGAACCTTTGAATTTGACTATTTAATTATGAAGATCAATATTTCTAATTTGTTTAATAATCTCTTTCGAATAGAATTAAACATATCTTTACATATGATCCGACTATATCTCTATTACGGATGCGAACATACAAGAATGTATTAAATATTTGTGATTATTTAAAGATCACGTAAAGTATAGCAGTATATTTCTATACTCTATCGAATTTTACGACAATTAACACTATCTGACTTATTTTCAATCTTTCGAAAGTAAAATAAGCCATAATACGTAGACAACCATTGAACATATAATTGTAGAGGAAAATAAACTCACATCAATTGTTCACAATTGAAAATGTACTTCGAATATAAAAATGAAACAAGGTTCAAAAGCTAAAGAATCATAATACAAGTTTCAACATAATTCTAACACAAAATAATCTAGCCTAACATGCTAAGAGAAAGAAAACAAGATAAGGTAAAATAATCCATCACCCAAAATTCTTCGATTCAAATTCACCCTTGTATTTCCACCTCTTTAAGCAAAAATTGTCCAACCCTAGTTTAGCGTTGACAACCGCTATTTATGCCCCTCTAAAAAGAGTCCAAAAACCTCCACAAAATCGTAGAAATCCAACCCCAAAGAGGTTTCCTTATTGGAGTGAAATACTGAAAAGGAAACATAATATTTTGCGCATTTGGCTGGGCGGTCGCCCAGTATAAAACCTAGTAGTCGCCGAGGCTTAGGATTTAAGTGCTACTGCTTTTTTCAATACTTGCCCCCTATTTGAGGCACATTTTAGTCTCAAAATGTATACAAAATCTGAACGTTGGAACAATTCTTCCTGAATTCCCAGTACATTTTGCACTGTACAAACAGTGACACAGCAGAGTACCTTGCCAAATTTACCCTTCACTCAAACTAGATTATTTTGAATCAAAGTTCACAAGTGGAAGGGCAAAATCGAAAAAATTGAAACATTTCAATTTCAAATGATTACCTTTTTACTGTGGCATGTGTGCTTGAAAAGACAAAATAATGCATTTTTTGTATCAAAATGGTTACCAAACGGAGGCTTAGGCTGTCGCCCACTGTAAACGCTGGGCACTAGCCCATTGTTATATTTTCTTCACTTCTACATTTGAGTCCCCGAATGCATTTTCTCCTCAATTTTGAACCTCCATTGTGAATTAAGCCCGTTTTGATCCTTCAATTTCTAATCTTGTGCAAGTTAGCGTTTGTACTTTTTAGATAATTCCAAAATTCATCCTTTTTTCCATCATTTCTTGTTCAAGTTCTTAGAAATGAGTCTAAAATCAAAATAAAAGGAAATTAAACTAAATTAAGTAGAAAATCAACAATTTTAATGGGATAAAGGCTTAGTTCTATGGCCCAAATAAGTGAACAAAGTGAACTAATCATTAACTTATCATTGTTTATCAATTAAAATCCCAATTATAGTGCTCTTGTTTTAAATATTCATTGTGTTCTTCAAGTTTTGGAAGTTTTTCTTCTTGAAAAGTTGTTCAATCCTACAAATCATTTGTTCTAAGTCCCTTTAAGCACCAAAATCAATACTAGATGTGGCAAATATCATTTGCGGATAACGATAACGCATACAAGTCTCATTTCCCAATTTTTGTGTTCTTGCTGTCATCTTTTGTTTTATTCTCCATTCTCTATATTTTCTTCAACAATCTTAAATGATATTTCATGGAGAATAAGATAATCATGTCAACATCAAACTCATGAATCAAGACCTTGTTCGATTGGATAGATTTAACAAACTTTACTTGGTGGTAAGATAAATTGAAGTTCTTCTAATGACATTGAAGATATTCTACATTCATGATCCGAAGTAGGCACCATTACCAAAACCAGCAGAAGAAAACTCGGATGCAATACGAGCGGAATGATAAAAACATCAAGAGGATAAATTAATTTGTAGAAGTTACATTCTCAATGCACTATCACATGTTATATGATCTATACAACAACATCATTTCGACTAAAGAGATTTGGAATGTATTGGAAAACAACTACAAAGTTGAGGAGAAAGGTACGAAGAATTTTTTAATATCAAGGTATTTTGACTTTAAATTTCTAGAAAATATTCCCCTACTTCTCCCAAGTACAAGAATGACAAGTAATTGTCAACAAGTTGAAGCTGGTTAATATAAAACTTTCAAAAATTCTTTCAAGTGGGAGCAATCACTACAAAACTCCTGGAAACTTGAAATGATATCAAAAGAAGATTTTTCATAATTTCGAAAATTATTCTTTGGAACAAATTCAAAAACATTTCTGAATTGAGAAACAAAAATCAAGGATAAGAGATGAGAGTGAAAACTCTCATGAAGGCACTTCAAATACCGATGCCATGGAAAAAATCGAGTCATCCAACAATCAAACAAGAGGAAATCTTCTAACAAAGACTATAAAAAGTCCAATAAGAAGCCCAAGGAAGATTTTTGTGTGTGTGGTAAACCCGGATATCATGCTACATGTGTAACTATTCATATATCATATTATAAGTCACTCTTGAAGACTTATTACGAATCAAATAGAGAACGAGGAAGGCAGCTCCAAAGTGGTTGGAAAATGAAATGTGGATATCATCACTTTCGAAAAAACCGTTACATTAAACAATTAACATATGTTACTGACATGAATAGGAACTTAATTAGTGAAGATCTCTTTGAAAAATCGGACATTAAAAGTGTTTATGTGTTCGAAAAACTTGTACTATCTTGAAATGAAAAATTTGTTGGAAATGGTTATTCTTATGAAGGAATGTAGTCGACAATATTTATAAAATAAAGTTGATTTTGCTTATTTAATTGATTCTTTTACGTTAAAATGAAAAGAATGTTAAAATTTGATATGATTTTTTTATAATACAAATGAAGCATATAAATATAAAACTTCAGTAAAATTTAAAATGATAAAAAAGCCTTCTCAAAGTGTGCATAGGACTTCACATATTTTAGAATTTGTTTATACGGATATATGTGAATTGAATGGGATGTCAACTATAGGAGAAAATAGGTATTTTATTACCTTTCTACAAGATACACGTAGATTTATTTGATGAAACATAAGTATGAAACATTTAATTTATTTAAGATCTATAAAAATGAAGTTAAAAATCACTTAAACAAGAAAATAAAAACACTCAGAAGTAATAGAGGTAGCGAATTTTTTTTAGTGATTTTAATTGATTTTGTGAACAAGACTTATTACATCAATATTCTGCACGTAAGACACCCAAACAAAATGATTTGGTTGAAAGAAAAATAGAAAATTAGTTTAAATAATAAATGTCATGTTAACTTATATTAATTTGTCATTAAATTTGAATGGTGAAGTTTTGTCAAGTGCATGTAGAATCTTGAATAGAATTTCTTAAAAATTCACAAAAGTTTCTCCTTATAAATTATGGAAATGAAGAAAACCAAAAATTGGATATTTCAATGTGTGGGGTTGTCTTGCTTATTGGAAGAATATGGAAAGTAAATCTACTTCTGTTTGAATGTTTACTTGAGGATGAGGTATAGTTACTCAGAAAGCTAAGGAACAAACATGCATAGCACATTCAACCATTGAATCTGAATTCATGTCATTAGCTGATAACGAAAAATAAGTTAAGTGGCTTAAGAATCTTCTGTATGAAGTACCTTTGGGACCAAAGAATATATCTTCGATATCTATTTTACGTGATAGTCAATTCACGTTAGCAAAA
Organism: Fraxinus anomala; assembly: GCA_903798345.1. NCBI lineage: Eukaryota > Viridiplantae > Streptophyta > Magnoliopsida > Lamiales > Oleaceae > Fraxinus > Fraxinus anomala. Next base: position 19,055 of record CAIGRN010117863.1, read on the forward strand.
ACATAAAATAAGGTATATAATGAAAAGTCTAGATATATGAATCTAAGACGTGATTACGTAAGAAAATTAATTAAGAATAAAATAATTTCCCTAAACGTTGAGTTTAAGACATATCTAGACATATGAATCTAAGACATGACTATGAACACAACATCAACCTGCACGTTGCACTCGGAATCATTAGAAGTGGATTGTAGAAAGTTCCACGCGCCTATTGTCCAGAATTATAGTAATCAAATTAAACTTCATTTTAGATTTATGTAAGTTTTAAAATTTACACTAAATAAATTATAAATGACGTTTAATTTATCTAAATTTTAGAATTTACGAAATCAAAAAGAAAGTATAAGCGCAGAGGGGTACTTATTCACAGAAAATGTAAAAAGAAAGTACAAGTTTTAGGAGTGGGCATATGATCTCAGCGCCAACCAACTAAAATAGGAAAATTAACCATTCTAAAAGTTTGAAATTAAAATGTAAAAACACTCATTTTACATTACACGTAGGACAAATACTTTAGTGAGGCAATCCTATATGTACACACATTAAGATGGTCTATTCAAATCACGACATCTCGAACTTTGAATTATTCAAATTACGACATCTACAACTGTCCCATGGAAGTATTACTTATCATGGTCCTCGTAATACTCCTAGACTTGTTCAACAGTAATTGTTGGCATTTCTTGTTCTACGTCGTGCACTACTTCGAAGTTTGCCTCATCAAGATTTCTCGTAGCAAAGAAGATGATACGATCAGAAACTGTAGACGCCATAAATTGAACAGCTTGCACAAAACTCATCAACATGCAAGAAATAGTAGTAGAACATGAAAAGAGTAGCAAAATTATGGAATAGATAATCCAAAAGAGGTTTTGTGGGAAAATTAAAGAGGTCAAGAAAGATACCATTAGAAAAAAGGAGAAATTCTTAACTTGAATGCGGAAATACCTGATATTGTTAACTGGAGGGGGAAATGGGATTCCAATAAAAATAAAAGAGATAACAAAGAGTAGGACGATGACAATGAAAAACTTCATCCAATTGAGCTTACTAATTATATCAAATGCGTCCCATTTTAAGGGATCATTTGTAGTTGATTTCAGAATGTTTGTAAGAATTGGGATAAGAAGACTGAGATCAAATTCCGACATAGTTTTTTGGCTTTGTATTGTAATAATAACTTGAAGCACTCTTAGTTTATTGGTTTGTACACAGCCAGCTATTTATAGAGAAAATAGGTTTCATTTTAGCCATAGCGGACATGAGCCGAATACTTTATGTAAGTCAAGCATAAATATCATGCTCATGTTTGGCTCATATTTATAAATTGCTATAAACTCATACTACTTTTTATCTACAGTTTTAAGGAATCGACAAGTAATTCTCACTTATCCACCAATCATTTTTTAGCTAATTATATTTAAAACGATTTATAAACATTTTCCAAACATGCTTAGCTCAATTACGAGAAATTGAAGAAACACGGTTTGCATACTCAACTGTCCAAGGGCCCTCTCGGCAGGACGACACATTAATTTGTTGAATTATCTCGTTAAGTAACGTAATAAATTGATTAAAATTTCATAACTATGTCCCAGAAGTCTTCAGTAATACAAGCGTTTATACTATAATTCAAAGGAGCAAACTAATGTCATTTAGCGTCGTTTTCTTCTATTTCTAAAGCATATTTTAGTGTCATTGTCTTCTAAATCAACTAAAAGTATCAAATTTGCTGTCGTTTTCCGCTGATCCAAAGGCAAATGTTAGTGTTGTTTTTTCCCAATTCAAAGTCATGTTTTAGTTTCGTTTTCTTCTATAGCAACTTTAAGTCTAAATCAAAGGAGCAAATTGTAATGTCATTTTCTTTGAATTCAAATGCAAATTTTAGTGTCGCGTTCTTCAAATTCAAAGATATATTAGTGTCATTTTCCTCAAATCTAAAGTTATATTTTAGTGGCGTTTGCTTTTAATTTAAAGGCATATTTTAGTGTCGTTTTCTTCAAAGTCTAATTGAAAGAAGTAAAGTTTAATGTCATTTTCTTCCAACTCCAAGGAAAATTTTAATATCGAGTTCAAAGGCAAATTTTAGCATCATTTTCTTCTAAATTATCTTCAAGTCTAATTCAAAGGATCAAATTTAGTGTCATTTTCTTCTAAATCAACTTCAAGTCTAATTCACAGGAGCAAATTTTAATGTCGATTTCTTCTAATCCAAAGGAAATTTTTACTGTCCTTTTCTTCTGATTCAAAGGCAACATTTTCTTCTAGATCTACTTTAAGTCTAATTCAAAGGAACAAAGTTTAATGTCATTGTCTTCTAATCCAAAGGTAAATTTTAATACAGTTTCTTCTAATTTAAATGAAAATTTTAGCGTCATTTTCTTCTAATTTGTGGCATATTTTAGTGTCATTTTCTTCTTACCCGGAGGAAAATTTTATTATTGTTTTCTTCGAGTTCAAAGGCAAATTTTAGCATCATTTTCTTCTAAATTAACTTCAAGTCTAATTCAAAGGAGCAAATTTAGGGTCATTTTCATCTAAATCAACTTCAAGTCTAATAAACATGGGCAAATTTTAATGTTGATTTCTTCTAATCCAAAGGAAAAATTTATAGTCATTTTCTTCTGATTCAAAGGCAAACATTTTCTTCTAGATCGACTTTAAGTCTTATTATCATTTTCTTCTACTCCAAAGGCAAATCTTAATATCAATTCTTCTAATTCGAAGAAAAAATTTAGCTTCATTTTCTTCTAATTTATGGTATATTTTAGTGTCATTTTCTTCTAAATTAACTTCAAGTCTAATTCGAAGGAGCAAATTTTAATGTCATTTTCTTCTGAAAGAACTTTTAGTCTAACTCACAGGAGAAAATTTCAATGTCATTTTTGAAGACAATTTTTATTGTCATTTTCTTATAATTCAAATACATATTTTAGTGTCATTTTCTTCTGTATCAACTTAAAAGGAGCAAAGTTTATAAACCTCATTTTCTTCTAATCCGAAGACAATTTTTATTGTCATTTTCTTTTAATTCAAATACATATTTAGTGTCATTTTCTTCTGTTTCAACTTAAAAGGAGCAAAGTTTATAAATGTCATTTTCTTCTAATCCAAAGGCAAACTTTAATATCGTTTTCATCTAGTTCAAAGGAAAATTTTAGCATCAATTTCTTCTAATTCAAAGACATATTTTAGTTTCATTTTCTTCTAATCGACTTTAAGTTATAAATTAAGAGAAGAAAGTTTAATTTCATGTTCTTCTGATCCAAAGGAAAATTTTAGTATGCAAATTTTAGCATCATTTTCATCTAATTGAATGGTATATTTTAGTGTCATTTTCTTCTAAATCAACTTCAAGACTAACTCGAAGGAGCAAATTTAATGTAATTTTCTTCTAAATCAACTTCAAGTCTAGCTCACAGGAGCAAACTTTAATGTCATTTTCTTCTAATTCAAAGGCAAGTTTTATTGTCCTTTTCTTCTAATCTACCTTAGGTCTCAGAGGTTCTAATCCAAAGGAAAATTTGTATGCAAATTTTAGCATCATTTTCATCTAATTCAATGGCATATTTTAGTGTCATTTTCTTCTAAATCAACTTCAAGACTAACTCAAAGGAGAAAATTTTAGTGTAATTTTCTTCTAAATCAACTTCAAGTCTAGCTCACAGGAGCAAACTTTAATGTCATTTTCTTCCAATTCAAAGGCAAGTTTTATTGTCCTTTTCTTCTAATCTACCTTAGGTCTCGGAGGAGCAAGTTTTAATGTCATTTACTTTTGAATAAATTTTCTTGTGAAATTGTAGCGAGATAGACCTCTGTGTTCTCCTTGACGAGTGGTGTGTTCTTGCTGCTCCGATTACTGAATGCTATCTGCAAAATAAGGTCGGAGCTTTCTTCCATGTTGTACTTTCGGCGTGAGAATCAGTAGTTGGTTTAAGAAAGTAGGAAGAGAGTATAATTGGAATTCAAGCAGTTCGTGTTTCAAGAAGAATACATTTCTTACCTTAGGGGTATTTGTAGGCACCTGATGCACCTAATGTAACGCACTCGTTCTGCGGTTAATGGTACTACGTGTCCTACCTAAATCTTCTTACGTCCCCCACATCCTGACGGGATGACCCATACTCCTCAAGCGGATCGTTGTGCCTATGTTTGCCATGGCGGTTCCCGTCCGGTTCATAACCATTTGTTTGGTTAAGTGTAACGTTGGCCTCATAGTGGTGACGACCTATGTAAACGTAGAGGGCCTCATGATGGTAGGCGACCTCATGGTGGTCAACGACCCTATAGTGATAGGCGGCCTCATGGTGGTCGACGGCCTATCATGTGGTGCTCTACATGTGGTGTTTATCAAGTAGCCCATGTAAACATAGAGGGCCTCATGGTGGTAGGCAACCTCATGGTGATAGACCACCTCATAATAGTAGACGGCCTAGTATAAATCTAGGGGACCTCATAGTGGTTGATGACCTAGCATGGGGTGCTCTACGTAGAGTGCCTTTGAGTAGTCTTTACCTTGTTGGCCATTGTAGATAATTATTGATGTCATCTAATATCACTAGCCCCTCTACCTCTCGTCGATGTTTATCGATAAGGGATACCGTCTTCACTTTTTTCATTATGATTACATTTTTTTTTTTGAAATTGACTCATCACATATCAACACTTGGTATAATATAAGCGGGTTTTGTTGTCTAAATATTGTAGGGATAATGGTAGTATTGTACAAATGGCACCCCATGGGTGGGTTTGATATTGGGAAAAATTTCCTCCCAAAATAATTCAAAATTATTATCTATATAAAGTGGTGGATACATCCCTTCCCCATTTGCAAAAATTCGAGAAACATCATTCATTCAAACTTTCAAGGTAATTTCTTTCTCTATTCATTTTAGTTTTTCAAGTTGTCTTCCTTCACTCATTCATAATGTATAGAACTATTTTAACTTCATCCTTCAGCCTAGAATTGGTCGACGACTGTCGACATGCCTTACTGGTCAATTGATCTCTTAGTGATACCGATAGATTGACCCATTCTATTGAACTTCATGTCTTTCAACCAAGTTCTCCAAAAAATATATTGGCTCAACTAAGTCATTGAACCAAAATTTAGAAATTAGACGGGATTCGACAAGTGAGGTGGTTGTTCTTGATATTCCAAAATGCTACCATTTATAACTCCCCAATCAAATTAGAAAAATCACTTGACGAATTCGATCGTGTTGACAATTATGTTTATAGAGCTCCTAGGCCCAAAAAGAGACTTCCTAAGTTCGATCCCTGCAAGGTTGCTGTATATAAAGATATTATGGATGTTAGTCTTCGATTCTTCATCCATCCCTTATTTGTTTTAATTTTCAATGAACTCTACCTCATTCCTAGCCAAATAAATCCTAACGTATGGAGGAAAGCGCTGTACTTCTTAAACATTTGCCTTAGCAAGGAAATCCCTCTCTCAGTAGACACCTTTAGGTTTGTCTTTGAGATGCACGAACTAGAGGGGTAACTCGAGTCGACTCAGGTCTGAGAGCGAGGGCTCTCCTCTTTCAAACTTTGGGGTTTCCCCCACTCAAGGCAATCATAAGATGGGGATACTTAGGTTTTTCGTTATACCCAATCGTGTATGGGAACTCGCTGGACAAAGTACTGATGATGTAGAGATGGTTTGCCGATCTACACCTAGAGGGTAAACCTCTTGCTATATTTCATCATTTTTGTTTATGTATATCCTCTCGAGCATGCCTCACAATTGTTTATCATTTTGTCTCTTCGCCTATCAGGTTGTGGCCTTACAAACTGGGCTTGTTAAGTCAAGCCACCGTCAAACATTGGAGCTAAAAGCTCTAGCAAAAAGAAAAGAAGAAGGAAGCTCACCGCTACAAGAAGAAAGTTTCTTCTTTGAAGAAGTCTCTCGAAACTTTAGAGGCTCAAGCTCGTGAGCAAGAGATGGAAAATGATAACCTACGATATGTTTTGGCTCGAGTATTGGAGGAGGCAGTAGAACGATATAAGGCCTTAGCGGAGTATGTTAAGGTCCTGAAGGTGTCTATGGAGTAGTATAAATCATCCTCGGATTATGCAAAGGCTTACATTCATATGGGAGGAAGGAGATGGTGGCATCCATCAAATTGGCCAAAGAGGGTAGCTTCTGAGCACCATTCTATCGATCACTTGTGTTTCGATAGGTTTCTAGCGCAGTACAAGGGAAGAGATAGTAGAGCTAATCAATCTAAGACATTCGGGCACACATCATGAGGCAGGAGCAAAAGGACTTCCCACTTAGGTTGATGTAGTCGTTTAACACTTTCCATCGTTATTCATTTTTGTCATTTGATCATGTAGTGGTTTTTCAGGTCCAGGATGTAGACGAAAAATCACTCTTTATTTTGAGTATGGATGATTTATCATTGAACACTATTGTTGTTTAATTTTTCTCCATCCATCTTGTCATAGAAACCGCTTGTTAATGTATAAAAGTTAAGTTGTCTATTCTCGCACAACTTTTCTTATTCGACCACATAGTAGTTAGCGGGTGCTGCAAACCCGCGAGGGTGTGCCTGGCTACATAATTGCCAACTTTATGCCATCGACCTTCATAGGACCTACAACATAGGCGATTGATATGTGGTCGACACGAGCTCGGTTAACAATTTCGATTTTCATATTTCAATCCTTAACCGATTTTTTGGTTTTGTCGTAGGCAGCCATGCCCCTTGGGTTATTCGAATTGTAAAGCCCCTTGGGCTACGTTGAATTGTAGAGTCCATTGGGCTATATTGAATTGTATAGCGTAGGGTCCAGTTGTTTGGGGCCTTAACCAATTTATTGGTTTTGTTGCTCTGCCTAGCCCTTTGGGTGATGTCGAATTGTAGAGCACAGAGTCTAGTGGTTTAGGGCCTTAACAATTTTTTGGTTTTGAAGGCTCTCCACTAGACCGTAGAACGCTATCAAGCTTATAACCAATTTATTAGTTTTGTTGCTCTCTGTTTAGCCCTTTAGGCGATGTTGAATTGTAGAGCGCATGGTATAATGGTTTAAGTCTTAACCAATCTTTGGTTTTGAATACTCTCTCCACTAGACCATAGAGCGAACTTGAGTTGTTGGGAGAAGTTTGAAGCCACACATTGACATATAAATTGCTTGAATTTGTGGGACTCAGGAGGCTCATTGGGACGTCGTATTATCATCACAGTTACTACTGCAGACATTTTAAGGTTTTTTATATCAAGTGTTGCCCAACTAAACCTAACCAATTATTCTTGTAAATGTTCATCTCTCTCTTATACAACCTGCATCAACCCAACGATTATCTTTTTCTTCATCTTGCCATTAAAGAAGTTAGTCATAAAACGCCTAGATAGCTCATCAAATATTATGATAGATCGGGGTACCAAAGTTGCTACCTAGTCTCTGGTCTCTTTCTTTAGTGTCAGGGAAAAAGACTACTGAAACCTGGGTTGCATATAGTCTAATCAAATCAACGAAGGTTTGCAGGTGGTCAAGCGGATCCATGACTCCGTCAACCACCTCTATCACAGGCTATTTGAAGCCTTTCGGTAGAGGGATTGCCATGATCTCAGGTGCAAATGGGTCTTCTTCCAAAATCATTTCTCTGCATTTGTCTTTCCTCTTAGATAACGTATCGTCTATCTTCTGGGCTATCATTTTCTCCATCTTTCGTACCAACTCTACCATAGGATGTACAACTTACAGAACTACGAACTTAGGAGCCCCTAAGTCTCTTGCTTCTAGCTGAATAACATCGCTTTTATGTTCAGTGCTCCCACAAATGGCGCCAATAAATTGTAGCGAGATAGACCTATGTGTTCTCCTTGATGAGTAGGGTGTTCAGACTGCTACAATTAGTGAATGCTACCTGCAAAATGAGGTCGGGGCTTTCTCTCTCGTTGTACCTCCAATGTGAGAATTAGTAGTTGGTTTAAGAAAGTAGGAAGAAAGTATAATTGGAATTCAAATAGTTCGGGTTTCAAAAAGAATACATTTCTCACCTTAGAGGTATTTATAGGCACCTGATTTAATGCACTCATTCTGCAGTTAATGGTGCCACGTGTCCCACATAAATCTTCCCACTTCTCCACGTCCTGACTGGATGACACCCACTCCTCAAGCGGTTGATTGTGCCCATGTTTTTCGTTGGGCGATTTCCTTCCAGCTCATTACCATTTGTATGGTTAAATGTAGCTTTGTCCTCATAGTGGTGACGGCCTATGTCAATATAGAGAGCCTCATGGTGGTAGGCGGCCTTATGGGGGTCGACGATCTCATGGTGGTCAACGACCTTATAATGGTATACAGCCTATAGGGGTGATGGCCTATCATGCGGTGCTCTACATGGGGTACATATCAAGTAGCCCATGTAAACGTAGAGGGTCTCATGGTGGTAAGCAGCTTAGTATGAACATAGAGGACTTCATAGAGGTCGACGACCTAGCATGGGATGCTCTATGTAGAGTGCCTTTAAGTAGTCTTTACCTTGTTGGCCATTGTAGATAATTATTGATGTCATCTAATAGCACTTCTAATTTAAAGGAGCATTTTTGTGTCGTTTTCTTACACACAGACTTTTTTCAAATTCAAGGAGCAAATTTTAGCATCGATTTTTGTTCTTTACAAAACACAAGTCAATATTGTTTAAAATTGGTTTAAATAAGTTGGTTTTGATCAATTATTTAAATATGACCTCTCAGTTAAATATGGGAGTTCTTTGGCCGAATGTGTTTTTTTATGAGTTAAAATAGTATATTTAGTTTCTCAAAATCAATTTCAACTAAGGCCAAAGTCAAACGCTTAATCTTGAAATGGTTAGAGTAGGAAATCGGTGAAAAATAAAAATTCATTTGTCCAACATTAGAAACTTAGAAACCATGTGTATAATTTATGCAGACCGAGTTTGACACAAAAAAACTTCAAAATGTGTTACCCATCTTTGTAAGAGAGGACCTAAATGTTACTGATAGACTAAAAATCGATCCAAAACAATTATGTGGAAACAATTAGATCGAAAAATCAAAACACTTCACGGATCAAGTTCATACCTCCGGTTATTGGTGTTGTTCGAGAAGTTCTTCCTTTTGTTTCAGGTAACGGCACTTTCAAGCTCTCAACACTCTACATTGATGGTGTATAATATGTATTTTTAGTTGAGTTTGAGCTTAGGGACCAAACCCCTTTATATAGAGCCAAGCTCCCATCAAGCCATGGCTATATTTACCCTCCAATTAATGGTGAAATTGAATTCCATGAATGCTGAATTGAAACTCAATAAATGTTGAAACTGAAATCTTGATGTTGGACCATTAATAGAGAAACTGATGTGTTACATTCTCTCACTTGGTCCATACGTTCCACTTTATGTTTCAACTCAATACAATTGATTTACATTCTTAAGAAATAAACACGTGAATCATAACAATGAGTCCTATAATAACGAGTATTATCTTCCATGTATTACAATGTATTTAGTTCCTCAAGAATTATTCTTTATATGTTAACAATACTTAATGAAACCATGTATCATATTCTTGATCTGACATAAATTTATTTTTTTAAATAAATTAAGGTGCGCATGAATATGAGAAAATATTGCAACAAACAAGAGTTTTATACAAAATTGTATATACCATTATATAGTGGAACCAAGTCCCATTTTCTCTACATAATCCTTGAATTTCAATGGTAGCATGCCTTTAGTCAAAGGATCAACGATCATCAATTCGGTGCTTATGTGTTCAATGACCACTTTCTTTTCTTTAATACATTCCCTAATGGCTAAATACTTAATGTCTATATGTTTATTTCGACTACCACTTTTGTTGTTCTTAGCCATAAATACAACAGGCGAATTGTCGCAATAAATTATCGATAGCCTTGAAATGAATCCCATAACTCTAATCTCATATATGAAACTCTTGATCCATACATCATGGGAAGTATCCTCAAAATAGGAAACGAACTCGACTTCCATAATGGAAGTAGCAGTTAAGGTTTGCTTAGCAATTCTTTATGATACAGCTCCACCAGTCATCATAAAAATATACTCTGGTGTTGATTTTTGTGAATCAACATTGTCAGCAAAGTCTAAATCTGACTATCTAACCACTTCCAGATTATCTGTCTGTTTAAACATAAGCATGTAATTTTTGGTTCCATGAAGCTACCTCATTACTTTTTTTGCTTCTCTCTTGTGGTTCATACCTACATTACTTTGATATTGTTCTAATATTCTTATAACAAATGCAAAGTCAGGCCTTGTGCACACTTGAGCATTCATCAGGCTTTCGATAGTGAAAGCATATGGAATGTTCTTCATTTGTTTCCCTTCTAAATCAATTTTCGGGCATTAGCTCAAATTGAACCTATCACCCTTCACAATGGGAGCTACATATGGCGAACAATCCTTCATCTTGAACTCCCTAAAATTTGTTGATATAGGTTTCTTGAGACAAACCCAAAATACTTCTTAATCAATCTCTATGAATTTTAATGCCAATGACATAAGATGTATCACCTATATCCTTTATATTGAAATGTTTAGAGAGGAACTATTTCACCTCATGCAACAAATCCTTATCATTGGTTGCAAGTAAAATGTCATCTACGTATAAAATAAGAAAACAAATCTTACTTCCGCTATCCTTTTGATATATATATTGATCCATGGGATTTTCAACAAATCCAAATGAAGAAATTACTCCATGGAATTTAAAATACCATTGACTTGTTTTAGATCGTATATAGATTTCTTAAACTTATAGACCAATTGCTCACCATCATTAGAGAAGAATCATTTAAGTTGATTCATCTAAACCTCTTCATCTAAATCTCCATTGAAAAATATTATTTTCACATCCATTTGTTGTAACTTAAAGTCAAATTGGGCTACTAATGCCAAAATAATACATAGAGAATCTTTTTTAGATACCGAAAAGAAGGTCTTCGTGTAATCGATTCGCTCATTTTGAGTGACTTTCATAGCCACAAGTCCTGCCTTGTATCTCTCAATATTTCCCAACGAGTCTTTCGTAGTCTTAAAAACTCATTTACAGCCAATAGATTTGGCACTACAAGGCAACTTAACTAGATCCCAGACTCCATTACTCTTCATGAAACTCATCTCTTCCTTCATAGCATGTACCATAATTCTAACTCTTTATAACTCATGGCCAGTGAAAATGAATCGAGATCATTTTCGGCTCCAATACTATGGTCAGGTTCTTGTAGGTACACTTCATAATCACTAGAAATTACAGACCTTTTTTTCTAATAGATCTTCTTAATGTTGCACCATAATCTTCCCGAAAAGATTGTGGTTCAACTGTTTGTTCAGGACCTGATCTACTTACACATTGTTAGTAGGTTGTGGAATCTCAGTGATTGGTTGTTCGACACATGTTTGTACTTGAGGGGTGCTATGAACTATGATTAATTGTCACCTGAGTGGAATGTTGAGATTCTAAACGATCATGCTCATGAACTTTGTTCCTAGTTTGATCAATTCGATTTATCAAGTTATTCTCAAGAAATTAGCATTTCTTGATTTCTACAATCCTAGTACTGTGAGTTGGTCAGTAAATCATTTAGATCTTTCAGCATATCCAATGAAATACTCACTAATGGTCCATGGGTCCAACTTCTTCTCTTGTGGATTATAGATCCTCACTTCAGAAAGGCATCTCCAAACGTGCATATGTCTTAAACTTGGTTTCCAACCTTTCAATAATCCAAATAGCATCGTTAGGACAGCCTTAGTTGGAACTCGATTTAATATATACACTATCGTCTTAAGTGCTTCAGTCTACAAGAATTTAGGAAGATTGGAGCTACTAAGTATACTCCGCACCATGTCCAATAATGTTCTATTTCTTCTTTCTGCTATACCATTCTGGTTTGGTAAACCATGCATGGTATTTTGAGCAATGATCTCATACTCTTGAAGAAACTTATCAAACGGACCAAATGCTTGTCCACCCTCTGTATATCTACCGTAATATTCTCCACCTCTATTTGATCTTACAATCTTAATCTGCTTCTCACATTGTTTCTCTACTTCAGACTTCAAGGTTTTAAAGGCATCCAATATTTCGCTCTTATTATGATGCAAATGTGTGTGTGTGTGTGTGTGTATCATAAGTAATCATCAATAAAGGTGATGAAATATTTCTAACCATGTGAGTCCATGACTGAACTACATAAATTAGTATGTATGATTTCTAATATGTCTGAACTTCTATTGGCACATTTATTGGACTTGTTAGTCTGCTTTCTGTTAATGCAGTCCACACATATGTCAAAATCAACGAAATCTAGAGTACTAAGTACCTCATCTTTTACTAATCTTTTAATTCTTTCCATAGATATATGTCCTAATTTCCACTGCCACAACATAGAGGAGTCCTCGTTAAAATTACACCGTTTATTACCAGTGTGAATATGCATTGAATTATAAGTGATATTGTTTTGTAAATTAATACGATAAAGACCATCAAACAAAATACCATTCCCAACACAGTCAAAATTATATAATAAATTGAATGACATGTTTGAAAAATTAAAAGAATATCCTAAGGGTACAAGTTTGGAAATAGAGATCAAGTTTCATGAAAAACTTGGAACATAAAAGATCCTAACTAATTTCAAAACAAAGCTACTACTCAAAGTAAAAATGCATGTTTATATAGCCTCCACATGTGAGCCAATCTTGTTTCGGATAGGATATTTTGCTCACTTTACACTGGCTTCCTTAGGTTTTGCATACCCTACAGGGAGTTTGCAATATGATTGTAGATCCAGAGTCAATCCACCATGTGTTAATATTTACCTTAACCATATTAGATTCATAACAAACAAATGAGGTCAGATTATCTATATCCTCAAGCCATTTCTTGAATTTGGCGTATTTTTTCTTCATGTGTCCCTTCTTTTTATAGAAGTAGCACTTGGTCTATTTCTTAATATCTGCTTGGAGTGGTATTTTACATTTTCCCTTCTGATTTCCTTGAGTCTTCCCCTTTCCACGAGTTGTAGTAAATATTACACTTTCACATTGTTCCATTATTAATCTCCATTTCTCTTGAACACACATAGTCATTAATTCATTTATTGACCATTTAACAATATATGTGTTGTACGAGATTTTGAAAGGTCCATACTGTTGTAGGAGAGTATTCATGAAATAGTGCACAATGAAGGATTCAGACATCTCAACCTCGAGTTTCTTAAGTTGAGATATAATCTCTCAAGGACTTGCTAATGTCTTATCTGTAGCGACGAATTGATCATCAATGACTTTTATCAAGTCTTGGACATTGTCATACTTGTCGACAGAATCATGTATACAAGTAGAATTTTTTGTCTTTATGAACATCGCGTTGATATATGTTGTGGTGCTGGTATCAGTGATTTTGGATTATTCGTATTCGTCTTTCCTAATAGCATAATCAATATACATCCACCCTAAATGGAGAAGAATTCTCTCCTTTCATACTTTATAGTTATCACCCTGTAATTCGAAAATATTACAACGAATATCAGAGAAATTAACAGATTGTGAAGTTGCATAATATTAAAAATGCTAATGTCAAAATTGAGACTTAATTGAATAGATTTCATGTTTTACCAATAAAAATCATGCTAAAATGGAATATAACGACATAAAAATTGAACGTGGTCTAAATTTTTAATTCAAGTATATTCAGTTATTCCTTATAATAGAATTATCAAATTATGCACTTAATTCATATTTAAGTTAATTATGAAAACAAACTGATATTTTAATCTAAAGTAAATTTTATAATAAAACTATCAAATTTTATACTTATTCATTATTTCCCGTGGGAAAATTATGAGGTAATTTAATATTTTATTCTAATTATTTATATAAATATAACAAAAATTCTTGTGGGATAAAATTCATTATATTTAGTATAATTAATTACAATTTAACGTATTTACTCTTTATGTGAATCTAAACTTAATATATAATTTTATTTAATTAAAGATGTAGTGGCTAATCCCTAATTAAATAAGAGGGTAATTAGAACAAAATGTCCCTACCTTTCAAGGTTATTGTATAAAACGTCCATACCTTTCATTTTTGGCATTTTCATCATTTTCATCTATTTTTTCAATTAAAAGCTGTAAAATGATGAAAACGCCCTCCTATTTAAATAAAACAAATAGAAAAGAAAAGAAAAAATAAAGAACTAATTAAAATCATAGTCCCAAATTTTCAAAAGATTACAAATAAGTCTAAAATGTATAACTAAAAATCCAACATACCCCAAAAACTCAGGCCAATCTCCACCTTTAAACCCTAAAAACTCTAGCCAATAACCACCCAAACTGCCAAAACACCATACCATTGGACAGTGCTTACTCCCCTCTACACATAGCACCCAGCCACAAGCCCTAACGTCACCAGATTTGGCCAAAATCAGATGGCAAAAACCAACAACTTGTCAGCACAAAAATTGACGACATCACCTTCTTCGACGAGACCCATGCCCTTTCCATCATACCGATCGATTATACTTACCAGGGTACACCTATCCATGGTCTCGCAACATCAACAAATTCACACAATCAAAATTTACAGCCCCATTTTTCAAATCAAGCAAAAACGCAAATTTTAGTGGCGATTTTCGACATCGGTAGTGGGACCCATGATCGCGGACCACCCATTCTGACATCATCTGATCACAATGCATCAATTCCACCTATAGGTCTTCAACAATTCAACCTCCATAGACAGATTGAACAGCGATAGTAAGTGCATGATAGGAAGATTTTGGCCATCGATTCCGGCCAAATTTAGTGACGTTAGGGTTGGTGGCTGGGTGGTATATGTAGAGGGGAGTGAGGGCTGTCCAATGGTATAGAGTTCGGTGGTTTAGGTGGTGGTTGGCCAAAGTTTTTGAGATTCAAAGATGGTGGTTGGTTGGAGTTTTTTGGTTTTTTTAGGTTGAATTTTTAATTATACATTTAGGACTCATTTGTAATCTTTTGAAATTTTGGGACTATGATTCTAATTTTTTCTTTCCTTTTCTTTTTGTTTTATTTAAATAGGAGGACGTATTCTTCATTTCACAAATTAATTGAAAAAATAGATAAAAATGATGAATTCCACAATAAAATGTGAAAATAAGGGTGAAAATACCAAAAAATAAAAGGTATGGACGTTTTACACAATAATATTGAAAGGTATGGACGTTTTGTACTAATTACTCTAAATAAAACTATATAGATCACTTAGAAATTAACTATTTTATGCATAAATGATTAACTCAGTATGAGAATAAGTCTAATAGCACAATAGTAACTAACATGTTATGAGTATGCACAAAATATTCTAATAAACATTATAAATTCCGTAAAATAATTTAAAACATAATTTAATTCGTCATAAAATTGCATATGTTATTCTAAACATTAACATTTTAAAAACTTTAAGCACGCATATAAATATAAAATAAATGCCCAAGAATTAAAATATATAAATTTGAACGAATAAATGAGTTTTGTAAAATTGGCCCAATTAAAACTGGAAGTATAAAATTGGCCCAGTACGAACTATAGGTTATGGCTCAATTAAAACTTGCAAATCATTTTATAATATTAATTGTCCCACTTAAACATAATTACAGCCCATTCCATAATGGCCCAATAATTAATTGTTTATGATTTTATTTATTTTTTTAAAGTGGAAATTACATAAAACCAGATCCAATTTCAGATTTAAAGAATTTCTTTTTAAAAATCAGATATTATTTATCTTTAAATATTAATAATATTATTATAAAACTAAAAAATAATTTATATATGCCCAACCCCACCCCAATTTTAATCCCTAATTTATCTGCAGATACTTCTCTTTCTTTCTCTCTCCTCTTATTTTTCTCTAGTAGTTTGACGGCGTGGAAGGGGTGGTGGTACCGTGGTTGTGGTGGTTGGTCGGACCACCACAGGGATGATGACGAGCGACAATGTTGAGGCTGCTGCGTGCCATGAGCCCCACCAAATCCGTGAGTCTCTTTCATCCTACCACGCTACTGAAGTCGTGAGCCCCCTCCTCTGTTTCTGCGGGTCGTGGCAGTAGCGTATCTCGCGCAACGTTACAGATCTCTGGTCACAGGTGGCCATTTTATCTATGGGCGCGATGGACAAGTGGATGTTGTTGCAAAGGGTGGTGGTGTGTGACGGAGGCAGGTAGTGGCGCTGAGTTTTGACTGTGAAGTTGCAAATCGAATAGATTATTGTTGAATCTCTCGATTTTTTTATTGTGTTTGTGGTTGTTGGTGGTGGCTATGGTGCTACTAATTTTTGCAGTTGTCGGTAGTGGTTGTGGTGTGGCATTGCGGTTGCTGTGGTGGTCCTGGTTGCGGTGTGGTTGAGATGAAGGTACAGGAGATGGTAGTGTGTGGTGGTGGCTGTGATGGAGATGGTGGTGGCGGTGGCGATGGTTGTGGTCATGGATTGGTGGTGATTGTGGTAACAGTGTTGGTGGTCTTCGTGGCGACGACGGGGACAACGATAATGGTAGGTTTGGGGATTTTTTGGCTAGTGGTGGTGGTACGATGTGGTGGAAATGGTGGTCAGGGTGGTGAAGAGTATAGATGGTGATCGATGGTGGTGGTGGTGTTGACGGTAATGGATTTGAGGAGATGGTGGTGGCCGTGGTGCAAGCAGCGTTGGTGGTTGTGCTACTCGAGGCAGAGGTGGTGGTCACAAAGACCAATAAATTAGTTGGTATTTGACCAATAAACAATGTGTGACTGATTGTGACTAAACAATTGGTTGGTTTGTGACCAATAAACAATATGTAAACAATGAAAAAGATAAATTGTATCACAGAAATAATGTGTGACCTAAAAAATTGTTAATTTGTGACCGATAATTTAAAAATTTGTGACTGTCTGATAAGTTGTAACTTGTACTATTTGTGATTTGTGACCGATAAATAAACTGTGCGTATAAATTTTTCATTTGTGGTCGATGAACAAATTGTGAACTATAAAGTTTTTGAATTGTGATCGTAAGATAATTTGTAACATATAAAATTTGTGATTTGTGACCAATGAATAATATGTGACTTGTTAATTTGATATATTTGACACTGATGAATAAATTGTGACGTATAAATTTTTTATTTGTAATCGATGAACAAATTGTGACTTACAAAATTTTTGAATTGTGACTGTAAAATAATTTGTGACATAAAAATTATGATTTATGACCAATTATATTGAATTTGTGCCAAATTATATAGAATTGTGACCTTAATATATTTAATTAATAAAATATATTTTTAATTAATTAATTTAAAAACCTCTGAAATTTGAAGTTTTAAACTTAATCTCTTAAATTTGAAATTGATAAAACTAAACCTCTTATGAAATCTTCCCATTTTTAAAATTGGCCAAACAACTACATATATAAATTCAACCCAATAACGGATTGCAAGGAGGCTAAAAAATACTTACAGAATTCCAAAGTAACCAAGTTAAGGAAGACATTCATTTAGAAAACAACAATCCTCTGTTTTGGAAAATTATTGTTTTCTTCAACCTCTAGACAGGCAACTAACCCACCTCATAATCAACCTCCTCCGTTCAAATTTTAAAATCACACAGAACTAGAAAAGTAATTTCATGGAGAAATCTGAATTTATTTTCAAAGATAGAATTTGGTCAGAGAAAACATAGTTTTGCAGATTGATGGTGAAATGACAATGCATAGGTAATATGATGTCTCTGATACCAAATGATAGACTAAAAGTCAATCTAAAACAATTATGCGGAAACAATTGGATCGAAAAATCAAAAAACTTCACGGATCGAGTTCATACCTCCGACCATTGGTGTTGTTCCAGAAGCTCTTCCTTTTGTTCCAGGTAATGGCACTTCCAAACTCTTAACACTCAAAATTGATGGTGTATAATGTGTATTTTCTATTTTGTTTGAGATTAGGGACCCAACCCCTTTATATAGAGTCAAGCTCCCACCAAGTTATGGCTACAGTTACCCTTCAATTGATGGTGAAATTGAATTCTATGAATGCTGAATTGAAACTCAATAAATGTTGAAGCTGAAACCTTAATGTTAGACCATTAATAGAGAAACTGATGTGTTACCGTTACTGGGTTAGAATTGATATCCCACATGCACTCTACTAGCTAGGATAGGGCTAGGCCTCGGCCAATGCAATAAAAATCTTTTTTTAATAAATGAAATTAGATATTTATTTATTTTATTTATCACCTCAAAAAATCACAAGATTGTGACATGTGGCAGAATGTAACTGAACCAAAAATGCGCCACATGTCATAGGCCTCTACAGCGCAACAGTTAATTTTACCAAAAATGCTACTTTTGAAGATTTTTTTTTTTTTTTTTTTACAAATAGAACAGGTGATGAGATGGTATAATTTAATTGGTTGGTTCAACTTTTTTGGTCCAAAATCCAATTAAATCTTACCAGCTAACATTCTGTAAACCTGTCGTAAAAACAGCCTGCACATATAGCATTTTTTTAATTTTACTTTTACAGCATTTTGCACTATGTATATTGATAAATGTATTTTGTACATTTATTTAGACCTTTGAGTTAAAGTATTTATTGGTTATTTGTTATGTATTGAATTGGAGAAAAGTGTGAAAATAGGCTCAATTGTAAGATATCCAAAGTTCGAGTATTAAAGTACAAATACTCAAAAGTTACGTTGGACCTCACGATGAAGATTCGAAAGTGCTATGGGTCAATTGGATTAGAAAAGGAGTCAAGGGAGTGTGAAATATAGTTAAAATACTTTTACATAACAATTTCTAATCGAAAAGGTTATGCTCCAAATTTTCAGCCTCAAATTAAAACTCATTTTTAGCATTGCAAACGTTTGAATTGAAAAAATGATATTTTTGAAAGAAATGTAACTCTTTAGGCTAGCTTTCCAATGCACTTTTATTAGCCTCAATCGAATATTGAGAGAACGATAGACAATAAAAATACTAATAACTTCTCGAGACATAACTAGGCGAGTGTCTAGAACAAAAATTCAAGCATACGCCGGGACATCTTACGCAGGATACGGAATCCAAATTCAGCCATAGAGGCACGCACCTTAAAGAAATTCGAAGAGAAAATTTTGTTTCCTTTTCTTAATTCGGCAAGTTTTGGGATAATATCTTTAGTATCCATTTTTTTTTAAATAAAAAGACCTTGTTATACCATTAAATAAAAAGACCTTGTTATAACAAAAGTTTACAACAAGAATTGAAGTCCTTTGTTAAAGAAATTGAGTTTTCAAGATCTTCTTCTAGTTATTCCATAGGGTAATGTCTCTCCCATACCTTTGGTACAATTTGAATACAATAATGCTAGGCTAAACTTCTTTTGTAATCGATGAATGATGAAACCTATTTATTACTATTTTCAATTCGAATATTAAGCATTTTAGTGAATTCTTGTATTCTTGATCTTTTATTCATGTTTATTTCATTATTTCAATGCTTGATCATCATTTGGACAATTTGTTACTTATTGTAGGGTTGAAAGACTCACAACATGTTAGAACATTTCCTTTTTTACACACGAGCAATAGGTTTTAGAAATAAAATTTGTAGCATGTGCAATCTAGGTTCATAATCATGTGATTGAATGTTTACTTTCTATATGAATTCAGATTAGGAATATGATCGGGTTGTACTTAGGATTGGTTTAATATATCTTGAAAAAGAATATTAGATATTAATGAATTATCGATTGTCAATACTTGAATATCACTAAATTATATAATTTGAGAATAGAAAATAGAATTCTATTTTAAGATTTTGAAATCCAATACATTTATCTCATTATTTGATAAAAACCCAATTTTTTACATACTCTTAAATTAAATTTGAATAAATACAAAGCAATCAACTCTTTTGTGTTATAAACATCAAATTTGATTAAAAAAAAAAAAAAAAAAAAAAAAGTTAAACTATAGTTAGCAATTATTTCTATTTGGAAGATAACTCAACTCATCACACTATTACTTATCAACGATCCCGTAAGCTTGCAAATTTTGTCTAAACAATTTTTTGGTGTCGTTGTCAGAAAATAATTTTGTTTGAGAAAAATATTCTTGTGTGCTTGTGTAGGTTAGATGGACTTGTCGGCAATGATGTTTATCTCAGAGTTGTATTAAACTAGGAATGGTGGAAATATAACATGTTGGGGTTGATTGCTACTTATTTACATAAAACTTGATCTTACTTGTGCAAGAGACTTGTACTTTTTGCATCATAAATTAGTATTTTGGTTCATATGCTGGAATAGATTGAAAGCGGTGGAACTTAGTTGTTAAAAGTAAGAAAAGCTACAATTATATACATCCATAAACCATTTTTAGGATAGTTTGGGGATGATTGAACTAGTGTAGGAAAAAATTGATTTGATTAAGGATTCCATGTGTGAAAATGTTATGAGGATTATCTAATGCCAATAGGATGAAGATTAGATGAAAATCTTGACTTAGGTCGGTTTTTAAGGACAATTGTTTAATGAGGGACATTACACTAATCATAGTATGAAAAAGAAAAAAAGTTGCCAAGTTGTGAAACGACCATGAAAGATTCCAATGAGACACCTACTGAAAATCTTAAAAAGAAAACCCAATAAGTGATCAAGCTATTGCATGAAGCATAATGCAAACAACATATTTGGAAAAGTAAGTTTATGAAACACAAAACGGACTACATTCTTCCATAAAGTATCGAACACATATGAAATAACTAACCTTTAATAAGAGATAATTAACATAGTCGAGTCTTAGAGGTTGAAACGGTCGAAATATTGGGAATCCTTAGTTGTTGAAATGTCAACTTGCTACTAGCGACATCTATCCAAGTTAGAGAGATTGACGATTAGGATCATACGAAATTCAGGCTATGACTTGAGAAAATGAGTGAAAATAATAAGTTTGGGGGTATGAATCTCATGAGTGAAAAATGAGACATTCAACCACTGAGGGTCGGGAATTGAACCAAGCATGAGTTTGTGATGGTTTACATAAGTTTTCACACACGCATGTTAAGTTTTGCATTGAATAGGTAGAGATTGATTTTGAAACTATTCTTTGTATTGACACAAAAATTTCAATTATGAGACCAACGACATGTTATCTAACCAATTGTATTTGGAGTTAGGATATAGTTTGTTTAAGGACAAACAAACATTCAAAATTGGGAGTGTTTGATAAGCGTGATATGTACACTTATTTGAGCTTTTAAGTTAAATTATATATTGGTTATTTTGATATATTATGATTTAATTCTATATGTATTGTGTTTGTTAGGAACAAATTGATATAAATGGTGAAATTGGAGAAAGCAAATGTGAATAATGGCTCAATAGTTGTTGCGTTTTTTATATCGCAAGTGTATGATATCGTAACAAGTAATATAGTGGACCTTTGAGTTCGAATTATCATTCTCACGAGAACTATGCTTTAATCTTAATCTACTTTTCCTAACTCCTATTTGATAAAAGGCAAATAAAGAATGATAATGTTTGTGAGTAGTTTTTCTTGCTTGGGAACTAATGAAAAGTAATAAAAAATTGCAAACACTGAGTTAATAAAGATTCAAATGAGTAATGAATATTAAGGCAAAACAAGTTCATTTAATGATCACCTTAATTCTTAATTCAAGATTCTAACCTAATATAGTGTTCCATCGAATTCTTCTATTGTATTCAACTTACCCCTCTTGGGTTCTCATTGAGCATATTTAACTAATTCAATTTCATATCTCCATGCGAATTACCCTTAGTTAAAGGAATTATGGTTCTAAGAATTTCTATAACGACCGTAATAATTAGTATAGGTATCTTTACACTTTATACTATTTTATCGGGTTTTATTATACGGTCTAGATCTCAAACTCACATCTCGATTCGTAAGAACTCACAAAATCATCAAATTATTAATCAGTTAATTTAATACATTAAACTCATAACAAAACCAATACATGAAAGAATAAACCACATAAATCTTGGATTAAAAAATTAAGGGTCTCAAAAGACGACATTGTCCCCTAATTTAGAGTTTAGTTAAACGTAATGTAAAAAGAAAAATAAATATTAAAGTTTAGTTACGCATAATATAAAAGGAAAAACAAATAAATGTTTTTGAATACATCACCGGATTAATGGAATAAAGATATGGAAAAAAATAAACTCTTGCACCAAGATCTTCTTCCGCTTCCAATCTTTGTTTTGATCTTGAATCCCGCGATCAATTTCTTATCTTGATTTGATTCTTCGATCCCTCGTTGTATCTCTCTTTTTTTCAATGTTTTGAACCCTTTCTCAATGTTTTGAACCTTTATTAGTGCCTCCTTAGGTCTATTTATACTTCCCTACACGTTCTTAACCAATTTGGAACCTTTTCTGGGTTTCTCGTGGCTCGAATAGCAAAAATCCTAAAATTTGCGGCGCGGTGCCTAAGCGCTATGGGTGCCACTCCTAGGCACTGCATTTCTGTTTAAATACTGCTTTCTGGGCTAGTGCAGCACCTGGGCCTTGAGTTGCTGTTCAAATTATGCGCCTGCTTCAGTAATTTTGTCATAACTTTTTCTTTCGATATCCGATTAAGGCGATTCAAAATGGGTCACAATCTCCAACTAAAAATCTAGAAATCTTTTTGTGGTTGAAAATTGATTTTTGAAAATATTTTGGTTATATTTTCACTCATTTTGACTTTTTATTGTTTCCAATTGACCCCTAGCATTCTCGAATCTTCATCGTGAGTTTCGACACAACTTTTGAGTATTTTCATTTTAGCCCCAACTTTGGATCTCACCATTTTTCGCTTCTTTCTTTCAATTTCACTTCCATTAATTAAGTTTCACCTAATAACAAGTCATATAATAAATTACGCTATAATTCCATTAAAAGAATTAAGAATGTCAATATTTTGTAACCCGAATAAGTGTATAAAATACATTTATCAAACACCTCCAAATTTAAACATTTGTTTGTCCTTAAAAAAATCATAACCTAACTTAACAAACACACAAACATGCCATGCTAATTACCTAATTGGTAGATAGTCAATCAAGTAAAGCAACAAGATTTTAGCTAGTTAACTTAGCTTTTTATCTCTGGATTGAAATCATAGTAACAAATCTATGCACGACTTCAAAATCAGAATACAAAAATTAAAATCCACTTTTCCATTGTAAAATCGACTTGTATGTTTAAAGAATTAAACATAGCATTATAAATTCATAAGTTATTTCAATTCTCAGCCCTCAATGGCCAAATATATTCTTTTATCACTTATAAGATTCACACACCCCAAACTTATTCCTTTCATTCTTTTCCAATATGTGAGGTTGAATTTTATTTTATTTTTATTTTTACTATCCTCACCTCTCTGGTTTGGTAAAATTTCACCAATTGTAGTTCAACATTTCAATACATACAGATTCTCCATTAATTTTGATTGATTCGATCTCTATAACTTAACTAGGCTAATAATCTTTTATCAAAAGTCGAATTTTTTTAAACAAGTGTTTGAAACTTAACCAAAGCATTTGGTGCGTCTTCTATTTCATGCATCTGCTTTTTTTATTTTTCTCTTAGAATAATTTTTTCTTTATTTGAAACATTCTCTCCTTTAAACTTTCTAAATGACTCATGTAACAAGCTTTCGGTTAATGACTCCCAAGTCAGACGACAATAGGGCACTAGGTTTTACAGACCCTTACAGGCTTAATTGATCGAGTCTAAAAGCTACGAAGAGAAATTTTCTTATAAAATATTTTTTATGTTTTGATTAGTGCGATATCCCTCATTTAACACAAATTCAAGTAAAATTACCTCTAACTTGAGATTTTCACCCAATTGCATTCTATTAACCTTAGACATTCCACACAAGATTTTTAATTTCATACATGGAGTCCCTATTTTTCTCAACATCTTTCTACAATAGTGAAATCCCCCCTCTCCCTCCCCAAATTATTCTAAATTTGGTATAAAATTTAGTGATTTTGGGTTTAAAATCTATGGTCCACTATTTCAACCTATAAAAATATGAAATCAACTCGTTCCTACACAATGCTTAACTTAATTTATATGTTCAATATATATCAAATTTCACATGAAAAAGTAGAAATTAATCTAAGCATGCAACTTATTCACCATTCATAGATCAATTCGTGATTCAATATATTCATTATTGCCAGTCAGGCCAACTAACTCACACAAGCATACACAAAGAATTTTTTTTTTTACTAAAGCAATAAAAGCATACAAAAACACATAAAAAAATAAAAACTCATGTTTTCCACCCCCAAACTTAAACTAGACATTGTCCTCAATGTCTTTAATCATAAATTCGCATATAAAAGGGTGGGGAAGAATGTGAATAAAAGACTCCTCTGATATGACTTATAATTCAATGTCTAGCTTTCCTATTACTCCCGTTAGCTCCTTGGTCAATGTTGGTTTAAAATGTTCCATGACGTCATGTTCCTGAAAATCAAATAAAACTTTAAGATCAAATAATTGGGAGAAGTGTTACTTAACTCTAACATTTAATAATCCAACTAATATATCGAAGATATAAGAAGAAGAAGAAGATAAAGATAAAGAGTCACAAATAAACTTAAAATAAATTAAATTATCCTAAAACTCAAAAATACAATAAATAAAAAGGAAGAAAGCATGGGTTGCCTCCTAAGAATTGCCTTTTTATTTTTATAGCCATTAGCTCGAATTTGGCAATTGAATCACGGGCACCTAAAGAAGGCTTTGGATGCCTTGTCAATTTTCCTTCGTTTGGCTTTGATCCATTTTTCATTTAGTCTTCAAACTTCTACATTGCCATTTTCGATGTAATATGACTTTTTTATTTTATCCGGTTCAATTTCAACTATGTAGACTTCTACTCCTACATCCGGCTTAATCACAAAATCAATTTTTAGACAATCAATAAAGCTGAAAAATGTGAGTTGATTACATTATCATTGATTGCCACATCCTCATTTGATTCTGTTATGATCAACACGTCATTCTCTTTAATCACTTCTTCCATAGTCAATATATCTTCGTGTTGAATGATCGGTCCACAATCTAGAACCACAAACAATGAGAAGTCAGTCTCGTTGACTCTTTCGAATGAATTGTACCCCCTTTGTTGAAATGCATCCCAGTATATGAAATCTCCCATAAGCATATCATTTTCATCCAACTTTGTAAGTTCTTTAAAGTATTTTGCAAGTACCTTTTCGTTCAATAAGGGGAGGACCATCTCCCACAAGTTTGATATCCTCATCCTAATCGTCAGGTACAAAATCTCCTACGAGCATGTACTTTTCATCAGATTTTTCAATTGTTTATTTTCTACACATCAAATATTTTTGAAATCTCAGAAGTTTCGGCATGTGTATACTAGTGTAAGAGAACAAGCATTTCCCAGTACAATGCACCGCGTAACAATTTTCACAACTTGGATATCCTCCAAGCATACCTTGACAATCCATGTAGAAATTTTTCATTGCAACTTTTTTGTTACTTTACCAATATCAGAATCATTCATAAATATCTAAAAAGTACAGAGAGAGAATACCAACCCAAGATAGATTAAAATTGTAGTGGGTACAATATCCCCGGCAACGACGACAAAAACTTGCTGCATTTTTTATATCGCAAGTGTACGATATCGTAACAAGCAATATAGTGGACCTTTGAGTCCGGATTATCGTTCCCACGAGGACTATACTTTAATCTTAATCTATTTTTCCTAACTCCTATTTGATAAAAGGCAAATAAAGAATAATAATGTCTGTGAATAATTTTTTTTTCTTGTGAACTAATGGAAAATAATAAAAAAATTGTAAACACTGATTTAATAAAGATTCGAATGAGTAATGAATATTAGGGCAAAACAAGTTTATCTAATGATCACTTTGATTCCTAATTTAAGATTCTAAACTAATGTAGTATTTAATCAAATTCTTCTATTGTATTCAATTTATCCCTCTCGAGTTCTCATTGAGCATATTTAACTAATTCAATTCCATATCTCTATGCGAATTACTCTTAGTTAAACGAATTATGGTTCTAAGGATTTCTATAACGACCACAATAATTAGTATAAGTATCTGTACACGTTATACTATTTTACCGGATTTTATTATACGATCTAGATCTTAAACTCACCTCTCGATTCGTAAGAACTCACAAAATCATCAAATTATTGATCAGGTAATTTAATGTATTAAATATTTAATAAAACCAATATATGAAAGAATAAACCACAGAATTTTTGGATTAAAGAATTAGGGGTCTCAAAAGACTACATTGTTCACCCTAATTTATAGTTTAGTTACGCATAATGTAAAAAGAAAAATAAATAAACAAACTTGAATACATCACCGGATTAAATGGAATAAAGATATGGAAAAGAATATACTTTTGCACTAAGGTCTTCTTCTACTTCTAATCTTTGTTTTGATCTTGAATCCCACGATGAATTTCTTCTCTTGATTTGATTCTTCGATCATTCGTTGTATCTCTCTTTTTTTCAATGTTTTGTATCTTTTCTCAATGTTTTGAACCCTTTATTAGTGCCTCCTTAGGTCTATCTATACTTCCCTACACGTTTTTGGCCAATTTGGAGTCTTTTTCTGGGCTTCTCGCGGCCCAAAAAGCAAAAATCCTAAAATTTGTGATGCAGCGCCTAAGCGCTACGGGTGCCATGCCTACGCACTGCATTTTTGTTTAAATACTGTTTTCTGGGCTAGTGCAACGCCTAGGCGCTGAGTTGCTGTTCAAATTATGTACATGTTTCAGTAATTTTGTCATAACTTGTTCTCCAGATATACGATTAAGATGATTCAAAATATATTGAAATGATAATTCAAAGGGCTACAACTTTTTTAGAAATTGCTCATTTTCAATTCGAACGTTTACAGGGCCAAAAATGGGTCTCAATCCCCAACTAAAAATCTGGACATCCTTTTGTGGTTTAAAATTGATTTGTGAAAATATTTTGGTTATATTTTCATTCCTTTTGACTTTTTATTGTATCCAATTGACCCATAACTTTCTTGAATCTTCATCGTGAGTTTTGACATAATTTTAGAGTATTTTCACTTTAGCCCCCAACTTTGGATCTCGCCATTTTTCGCTTCTTTATTTCAATTTCACTTCCATTAATTAAGTTTCACCTAATAACACATTATATAATAAATTAGGCTATAATTTCATTAAAAGAATTACGAAATATCAATATTTTGGAACCCAAATAAGTGTATAAAATATACTTATCAATTATAAAAGATCCAAAGTTCAGAGACTAAAGTGCAAATACTCAAAAGTTGTTTTAGACCTCACGGTGAAGATTCGAGAATGTTAGGGGTCAATTGGATGAAAAAAGAAGTCAAATAGGTGAAATATAGTCAAATTACTTTCACACATCAATTTTAAGCTAAAAACGTTATGCTCCGAATTTTTAACCTCTGAATGAGACTCATTTTTTACATAGTAAATGTTCAAATTGGAAAAATATTATTTCTGGACTTGTAGCTTTTTAAGTTAGCTTTCAACATATATTGAGTCATATCAATCGAATATCGACAGAACAAGATATGACAAAAATACTGATAACTTCTCGAGACATAACTAAGCACGCACTTAGTACAAATTTTTAGACTCTCGCCTTGAAGAAATCTGGGGAGAAAAAATTTTCTTTTCTTAATTCGCCAAGTTTTGGGATGATATTTTTGGCATCATTTATAACCTAAAGGAGGTCCAAAAAAATAAAAGAAAATAAAAACTTATTTTATCATTGATGAGAGGCTAGCAAAAGGCGAACAAGAGTTTTACAACAAGATTGAAGATTAAAGGTTCGGATTACAGTCATTTGCTGAAAAAATTGAGTTTTCAAGATCTTCTTCTAGTTATTTCATAGGGTGATGTCTATCCAATAACTATTGTATAATTTGAATACAATAATGCTGGGCTAAACTTCTTTTGTAATGGATTAATGATAAAACCTATTGATTGCTAATTTCATTTCAAATGTTATTAAGTATTTTAGTGAATTCTTGTATTTTAGATCAATTATGCATATTTATTTTATTGTAGTTTTGGGAGACTCACAATAAGTGAACATTACATATTTTTACACACGGGCAATAAGTATTAGGAATAATATTTATGACATGTGCAATCTAAATTAATAATCGTGTGATTGAATGCTTGCTTTGCATATTAATTCGGATTAGGAATAAGATCATGTCGTGTTTAGAATATGTTTAATATATCTTAAAAAAGAATATTAGATATTAATGGATTATTGATTATCATGGATATTCAAATATCACTAAATTACATGATTTGAGAATAGAAATAGAAGTCAATAGGCGATTTTGAAATCCAATACATTTATATATTATTTGATAAAAATCAATTCTTTACATACGCTTAGACTAAACTAGAATGAATAAATAAATAAATAAAAACAAATCATCTCTTTCTTATTAGAAACATCGATTTTGATAGAAATCGGTAAATTATAATTAACAATATTTCTCGTGGGACGATAACTCAACTCATCACTTTATTACTTGTCAAAAACTTCGTACGCTTGTGGGTTTTTGTCCGAACATATATTTATATATTTTCTGCACAAAATCTCTTCTTTTCATTTAGTCCTTGTTTGTGACCCATTTTTGGAGGGAAATGTATTTTAGAATAGTAATTTTTTTGGAGAATGTATAGTTAAAAAATAGGAATTTCTGAGTTTACGTGTAAAATTATGATTTAAAAACAAAATGGGGCTCAAATAGGAGCTTAATGAGAGTTCAAAACTTTTTTCGGTTCGTTGGTTCATGTAATTTGCAGCGTTCCTATTACGAGACATGGTCCTTGTGTTTTGGAAGACTGGTGCTAGAAGACCGGGTGCTAGAAGACCATTAGCATTTATAAGGGGCATGATCATCTTAGGAAAAAAAAAGTCCAACTCCTGTCTTGATCGACTGTGGAATTTTTTGCATTTTTCTGTCTTTTCGTTTTAGATTAAAGTATTTTCATATAACAGTAAGTTGACATTTTGTTTACATACATTGGGTAGAATATAAAATCTGCACCATTTGTAATAAATTTTAACAACTGTCACATTGTCTTTTATTTTTATTTTTCTCTTTACAACAAAGAAAGTTCCTTGGACTTAACTTGATAATATATCTTGTTCAGATCTGTATCGCCCTCAAATAATGATTTTTAATTGTGAGATTCATGAAATATGTGATTAAAATTAATTTTTACGGGACTAATGCAAGAAAAAGTTAATTTAAAATGAATTAACGCCTCAGGAGATATTTTGGGCACCTGTCATGTGGGAAATCAACGGGGGAGAAAGAAGAGCGGAACAAACCGGCAGAAGAGGAAGGTAGAAGACGGCCAACGAAATTATCAGATATTTGAAAGTAGAAACGGCACTGTTTTACACTAAAGGAGAAGACGCCATTTTTGAATTAAATAAATTGTTAATATTAGATAAAAATGTTAATTGCTTTTGGATGAGAAAAAACACGTTTTCTTTTTACTAAAGGAGGGAAGTAGATATAGGCTAAACTATATGGCGTCGAAATTCAGTAAAATTGTTGAAGCCTTTCAACAGCTTTTCTCTCTTCCTTATTGTTTTCCATTTATTCCCTTCCCCATTCTATTTTTTCTTTGATTTGTTAAAATATATCAGCTGATTTCACTCAATCCCTGAGTTGCGGTTGTGGAGAAGCAGTCGACAGAGCTCCAGCCATGACAATCTGGTACCACAGCAGGCGAAATAGACTGAGTAATTGATAATCACGGACACGAGAGCTAAAGTGATGGATCAACATTTGAAGAATTTAGACTGAGATGGCTGATTTCGGTGCAGCCTTCAAAGCTGTCACTAGCAGGTTGGAAGGCAAGTTAGATACTACAGATCAAGCCTTCTAAGTATTTGGCCACGGGCAAGAGAATATTGAGGATACCGTTTTGGGTATGAATAAAAAATACGAGAAGATGGTGGCTATGATGGCACAAATAGCTGCTGATCTGAGAGCTGGAAAACAAGAACGACCCGGGGGGGGGGGGGGGGGGGG
>CAIGRN010117873.1:0-13273 GCA_903798345.1 Fraxinus anomala
TAATTTAAAAATTCGTGACCTTGAAATAATCAGTGATCAATTAATTTTAAAATATGTGACATGTGACCATTAATTATATAACTGTCATCCTATTATATTTAATTACTAAATATTTTTAATTAATTAAATAAAACCTGATTTTTGTATTAGTCAAACTTAAAATCTGATTTTTTAATAGTGTATAGTTAATACCTTACTTTTGAACTCTTCCCTTACATTAATGGTATTAATCGGATCCAGTCTTTTTAGCAAATCAAAGTAGGAAATTTCATTATTTTGTAGTGTGTTTCATGGATGATTCTGCCGCTATTGAGAGTGTTTCTCCCAATCCGAACACATACTTTGAGTTTGTTTGGATGCACTCAAGCGACTTCTGGAGATGTATCTAGTAAAGGATCATATCTATATTATAACATTTCATGAGTGTTGGGTTGTTTGCGCATATATATTTATTTGTTGTAAAATTAGAGTTATTACGTTTTATTTAATATTGATCACTTTTGATAATAAACTTTTTAATAATCACTTTTGATAATAAAAGTTGAGTGCTTGCATGGAGATGTCAGTGTGACATAACTTATATTTTGATGGTAAATAATTGTTTATAATCAATATATAAGGATTAACGCATTGTACTTTTGTAGGGTTGTGAACTTAGGAGAAGAAATTGGATTGAGCTGATTTAAATTAAGTGGAGATGATTAGTAGAACAAGATATGATATACTTGTTTATTATTATGAACTAAATAGACGATCAAATTTTGAAAAAGCTAACAATTCTTCTTTGTCCTCGATTGACAATGTTTTTTGAGATTATAAGTTATTCAAAATTTGTTTTTATCATATATTTTATTGAATTTTTAAATTCTATTTATTTTTTAATCGTATATTTAATGAAATTCACCGACTTTAATATCAACAAGATTTGTGCTTTTTATGAGAGATTAACAAAATTAAATTTGTTTGTTTGTTTTAAAAAAAGTCCTATAAAATAGATTTATATGTACTTCGATTTTTTAGTCTCATCCATAAAAAAAGTTCATGGACGACAAATCAAATTAGGGTGGTGGTCCGACCATCATATTATTAGCCTTACATTCACTATCATCACCACCGTCCATTACAAATCCGCCCACAATTTAGGCCACTCATTTCTTGCCACGTTGCACATTGGCCATACCCCGTCTCCATCCGTGACTCAGATCTATTGGAATTAACGTAACAACTCCTGGTTTTCGTATTGCCACGTGTCGGTACAAGACAGTCGAGTCTCATGGTCAGTTGTCAGTATTCACTTGGCTCCCTCACACTTCCAAGCAGACAAACAGTGGACCGATTACGAAAGGTACTTGAGATATAGCCTCTGTTTGACTTCCGTTAAATAATTTTTATTTTATTTTTATTTTTCA
This sequence comes from Fraxinus anomala, assembly GCA_903798345.1. NCBI lineage: Eukaryota > Viridiplantae > Streptophyta > Magnoliopsida > Lamiales > Oleaceae > Fraxinus > Fraxinus anomala. The sequence goes on from CAIGRN010117873.1 coordinate 1,410, forward strand.
TACGAACATATTTTTGTTCTCCATGTAAATTTAAAATTTCCTCCACCTTTAATGACAGATTTTCTAAAAAGTTATTATTCAAAATATTATTTTATTTTACTTTCTTTTCATAATGGCCAATTACTACACAAGGGTTCCAATGTGACGTATTTTCTTTTCCTAATCATAAAACAAGTTTTAAATATGCACTATGAGCTGTTTATCACGATTTTTGATAAGTTAAAAAGAGTTTTTGAGATAGGAATGGCAACGGGGTTGGCGGGGCGGGGTCGGAGCAACCACCCTCCCCGTCAAGCAATTATCCGTCCTCAGGGGCAGACTCAGACCATTTTTATTGTGGGGTCAAAAATTAAGGACGCTCGTGTGAAACTCGGGCGTTCCAAAGACAGTAGATTTCAGTCATTTGCGCTCGATTGTCCATTGCCTTACACCCCAAGTTTCTATTATGTCAAACACTGGCATGATATATGCATGAGTTTTTCAAAAACTAAATATGAATAAACACGATAAAATATAACTCGTTGAATAAATCGGAGTAGGAAATTTTCGAAAAAACATATTTACCTGATAATTTCCAATACATGAACAACAATGAACATTTAGCCATTGCAACAAGTTGGTTGGATTTTTCAAGTTCCAATGTGACGTATTTTCTTTTACTAATCATAAAACAAGTTTTAAATATGCACTATGAGCTGTTTATCACGATTTTTGATAAGTTAAAAAGAGTTTTTGAGATAGGGATGGCAACGGGGTTGGCGGGGCGGGGTCGGAGCAACCACCCTCCCCGTCAAGCAATTATCCGTCCTCAGGGGTAGACTCAGACCATTTGTATTGTGGGGTCAAAAATTAAGGACGCACGTGTGAAACTCGGGCGTTCCAAAGACAGTAGATTTCAGTCATTTGCGCTCGATTGTCCATTGCCTTACACCCCAAGTTTCTATTATGTCAAATACCGGCATGATATATGCATGAGTTTTTCAAAAACTAAATATGAATAAACACGATAAAATATAACTCGTTGAATAAATCGGAGTAGGAAATTTTCGAAAAAAAAATGATTTACCTAATAATTTTCAATACATGAACAACAACGAACATGTTAGCCATTGCAACAAGTCGATTGAATTTTTCAAGTGAAAGAAGAATGTTGTCATCAACGATAATCTCAAATGTTTGATATCCAATGAATGCTACAAGAAAATAACAAATTGCAACAACAAATTTAATCGAGGTCGGAGTTTTTGGGGGCTTGAAACGTCCATTAAATTTGGGTTATTAAATTAAAGTATGCAATATGTATTCATATTTTTCTTAACTAACTAATATATGAGCTTAAAACTCAATAAACTAATAAGCAAAACGAAATATTCAATCTCAAATAAAGTTCGACCAGAAATTTAATGATGGTAAAAATATAAAACAATAGTATGACAAATGATAAAGTTTATAAGACCAACTAGCTAATGTATGAGCTTAAAACTCAATAAACCAAGAAGCAAAAAGAAATATTCAATCTCAAATAAAGTTCGACCATAAATTTAATGATGGTAAAAATATAAAACAATAGTATGACAAATGATAAAGTTTATAAGACCAAATTGTTGAACAAAATTTGAATTTATATAATTTTTACACACACCACTTAATTGATTAAATAATATAATATTCCCACTTAATGGACTCTTTCTCTCACAAGTTCTAACTAAAAAAAACACTCAAATTATTTGTGGGGTCATTTGACCCCCATGTGGGTCCGCCCCTGTCCATCCCTGCCCCGTTACCCATTTAAGGTGGGATGAGGCGAGATCCTTGCCCCTTTTACTACCCGTTTAATTTTTTATTAGAATTTTTGATAATTTATTTTTATTGTCAACATTCATTATATTTAGACAAATAATTTTAGTTGCCATTTTCTATTAGTAATGAAATTTCATGAAATTTTTCATTTAAAGTATTGAATTAAAAAAATTAAAAATATTAAACGGGGCGGGGCGCTCGTTACCCGTCCCCGTGTCGGGGGAAAATTCTCCACTCCGAATACTCGATTAAGTGGGTTATCCTCGTCCTGTTCGGGGTGGGACATCGCAGGTATCAAGTTTGTCAAATTTTTTTGTCATCCCTATTTTGGGATTCAAAAGTTACTTTTGAACCCGTTTAATTAATTTTATAAAATGACTTTTGTTAGTTAGAAGAGTTTTTAAAAGAAATTAGTTTAGTGTGTCTCTTTTTAAAAACACTTTTCAGAGGATGAATTGTTTTCAAAATTTGATTTTCAAACAAAAATTGAAGAGACTTCCTTCAACAGCTCTTTTATAAAAAGTAAAAATAGATTCAAATCGGCCCACGTCTTCGAAATGCATTTGAGGGTATCTTGGCAGACGCTTTGGTCACCAATGCGGTTGGAATATGGCTCCACCTCTCAGGTCAAGTTTGGCAACTTAAGTTATGTACGGACATTTTTATTGTCACTTTCGTTGATTGTTTTCCGTTTGGTCAGCCTTGGGGCCTTGTATATTCTAAATTATAATGTAAATTTAATTTCATGTTTGAGTTTTTTTATTATTATTATTTATAAAATACATTTTGAAATAATAGATTGATGAAAAAATATGTGCTTAAAAAATAAGAAAAAATTTGAATTTACGTATAATATTATTTTATTGAAAAATGTACGATTGAAAAGAATAGAGAAAAAAAATATATTTTGAAAAAAATTTGAATAAAACAAGAGCTAAATATTGTTTGGTTTCTTCTTTTATGAATAGTTTGGTGGGTGTCAACTTAGTTGAGATGTACCACTTTGCTCCTCATGGAAGGACGTGGATTAATTCAAAATATGTAATTGACAATAGGAAAATGATGCATGTCCCAGCGGCGCCCCCTGTTTTTAAGCCTGTCCCCAAGTTGGGACAGGCAGCACGGTTATATAAACTCATCATTTGTATGAGAAAACCTCTCTGTAATAATAATTCTAACAACAGAGGCCGATATATTTTGTGATACACTTTGCATTTATTTGAAATCAATGCTTAACTCAAGTGGTCGAGTAAATTCTTATCTAGTGACTGACTTGGGTGAGAAACTTTTTGGGGGTAAGGGTTAAATTAAAATAAAAAATAAAAAAATGTCTTCAACTCATCAGAGGTGGAATACTTTGCTCGTTCCTGAAGAAATTTGCAGGATCAACCATGGTTTTTACGCGAACCAGTCGATTAAAGTTATTATTGAAGTATTTAAATCCCCAAATACTTGCTTGTGCATAGCTTGTATTGCCATTGTTGTTAACTCCTAAATCAAGATCCCTGTAATTGATATAAGCAGCACTTGGAAATTTTGAAACATAAGGAGCGATGTAACTGTAGAGTCCTCTAATCCAACTAATATGTCTCTCTGATTCTGCAGCTCCAGATGTATTCCAATACACTATGTACTGGATTTTGAACAAATATCCAGCTCTATGAGCATAAGGAATTGAAGATTCTGAAATTTCCTTCATTCTTGCACCANGATTCTGCAGCTCCAGATGTATTCCAATACACTGTGTACTGGATTTTGAACAAATATCCAGCTCTATGAGCATAAGGAATTGAAGATTCTGAAATTTCCTTCATTCTTGCACCATATGGAGTAAAGATGATCTCAACCATGTCGGCTTCATCTTCGAAGAACAATTTCCACATGCCCTCTAGTCCGTATTCAGGAATTGGCTCCTGTACATAGTCTGATTTTGATTTGAAGTATAAACTTGTTAAAGGAACCCTACTCAGCAAAACATCAGAAGATACTCCATTTGGAAATCCAGCAATGGAAAGGATGGATTGAACCCAACTCATTTCGGAACAATCTTCTCTTTTTAAACCCAATTCTGGAAAACTATGTTGCATTAATGGAAGTAGTTTGTCAATTTCGCCGAGGTACAATGAAAGGAAAGTTGCTTGTATGGTTTTTTTCTCTCCATGGGTACTCGAATTGACTCTTCTTATGAAAACCGAGACAAAAATATCTTCAGGAAGTTTTGGAGCAACATGTTGCCACCTGTGGATAAGCTGAGTTGCGTTCTGTTCCAAGTTTCTGTTCACAGCAAATAGGGTTACTTTTTCAGGAACAGCCACCAACCGAATTTTCCATGCAGTAATGACTCCAAAACTGGGACCTCCACCTCCTCTGATGGCCCAGAAAAGGTCCTTTCCCATTGATTTCCTGTCATTGAAGATAAAATTCAAATAAATAAGCTTGTCTACTCGTTAACATCTTAATCTTCTAGATAACATAATAAGGGAAAGAGATATTATCACCCATTTTTAAAAAATTCTGGAAAAATAAATTTTCTTTACCCATGAGAGGACGCGTTGAAGCATGTATGCGAAGTTTATAAGTTACGTTTCTTAAAAGAAAGTAAAGCAATTTTTCAAAAATTTGACTATTGTTAGTAATAGGACTAAGTTTTGAATAATACTATCACACAAAATCACAAAATAAGTAACCAAAATAAGTTTGTCTTGTAATCTCATGTTTTTAGGCATGAGGTTCAACCTGTCAAGTAGTCTCCCATTTACATCGACCAAGCGCGCGTTAATGACATTATCCGCAGCAAGTCCGTACTTTCGAAAGAGTGTTCCAAACCCACCTCCACTGAAGTGACCACCAACGCCAACAGTAGGACAAGCTCCGGCGGGAAACGCTAGGCTTCGACTTTTCTCTACAATTCTATAATAGAGTTCCCCAATTGTTGCCCCGGCCTGAACCCAAGCCGTGCGCTTTTGAACATTGATGGAAATTTTCCTCATATTCACCAAATCGATTACAACAAAAGGGATTTCTGATATATAAGAAAGTCCCTCATAATCATGGCCACCACTTCGAGTTCTGATTTGCAGGCCATTTTCTTTAGCACAATACACCACAGACTGGATTTGGGATTCTTGGACTGGTGTAATAATGAACAAGGGTTGAGGAGTTTCAGGCGATGTGAATCTTGGGTTTTTTATAGAGGTTTGGAGGATTGATAAATATGAAGATTCATTTGATTTTGGAGTATAAACAATGTCTGAAATTGAGGTATTATTGTTGGAACGAAGGTACAGACATTCAAGAAAATCATTGTGGCTGTCAGAAGCAACTCTCCAGGAGCAACATAAAACGACGACAGAAATAAGTACAACGAATGAAGAAAAGTTTGGAGTATCCATATTTTTCTGAAAAAATTTGTAGGTAAAAGTGTTTCTATTTATAATTCCATACAAAATCATCAGCTGGCTTGTTTGGAAATCTGGTGTTTTAATAATATATATTGGACCTCTTGTATGCCTTATTGCAAAATGACCTGGATTTCAAACATCTAGATGAAGTCACTAACCTCCAAATGTAGGAAATTTCTTCTCCTGTCAATCATGTCACTATATATCTTTTGTGCTATTAAATTGTTAACGTAACATAACGAATTATTTCACTAAAATTATTTATACATAACATAGTAGCCAATGAAGACTATATAATAAGATGACCTAACAAAGTGACAAATGTCCTATATTCAAATTTCGTAACCGAAAAGTGTGTACATGTTAGACGTTTGAAGAACGCACCAAGCAAATTGAACTTTTAAGGACCAGACTATATGTACATAAAAGTTGACACATTAATTTACTTCCATGTGAGTTGACAGATTTTGTTACATTGATCTTAACTATTTTCCAATCAACTATTAGATTTTTAACACATTAGAGAGAGTCCAATTTTTAAAGATTAAATTTAAGGAACTTAAACTTTTAAACGAGTGAAAATAATATATTTTATAGCGAAGAGTTTTTATAAGTAAATTCGTATCATTTGTAGACTCAACAAGAAGACACATGGAACTTTGATTGTTAAATATCCAACCTTTTTAACATATTGAAAATTTGATTTCATAATTAAAAATGTTTCATCTATGACTTTGACAATTTGAGATAATAGAGCCGCCAATTAATGCCGTGCTTTCGAGGATGTATAATTCTCCGAGGCAACCTCCAGACTTGGATCTTTCGTTGAATTTGCAAGCCTCTCAATTATTTATAGGGGCGAAGTCATAATTTTCATTTGAAAAATTGGCGGCTGGTCGTCCGTGTTAATTGACCAGCCTATATTCTATGAAATTAGTTAGTAGAAATGGTTTGAAACGCTCTACGTACAAGAACATATCATTACATGTCGGATTAATATGTAAAAAAAAAAAAAATTTACACATGAATTTCTTTTTTTACATAATTTTTTTTTTCTAATTAAAAAAAAAATTAGTGGGTGGGAGCTGAGCTCCGTCCCTGTCTACAGAGGGAGTGGTTGAAGTTTGAATTCAAATTCTCTGCTTCTCAAACCTCACATAACCTCTCCCCGTTTTTAATAAGTGAATTAATGGCAGAAAATAAGCAATTATCGAGTATGAAAATAAACTAAAATAGATAAGGTCATAGAAACACATTTTTTCATTATAGGTGTAAATATGGTCCAGTTTGTGCAGTTTTTGAACTATCTTCAAACCAAACCATTTTAAAGATTTTGTTAAAATTTCGACTCTAAGCAATCGATTTCATTTTCCAACCACAGTTATAGTGACACAAAATTAACATACTTCGAACACGTAGAAAAATAATATAATTAAACTGCAAGTTAGATTTGCATTTATACTGTTATTAAATATGTTTGTATAAATTCAATCAATATATTAATACAAGATTCAACCACAAAATTCAAGCTTACAAATTCATTCTTTGAAAAGTATCATAGTAAATCATTATTTTTCTAAAAAGTCAATGGAAGCAAAATATTTTGGGTGTGTTTGATGGAGATTATTGTGGAAAGAATGTATTTTGGAATAGTAAATTGATGGAGAATGTGTGGTTAAAAAAAAAAGTTATTGATGTGATGAAAAATATTATTTTATTTAAGAATGCGTGGTTGAAAATGAGTAGAAGAATAAGAATGAGAATGAAAATGGTTTTCAAACAGGGAGTAAGTAAATTTGTTTGAGCTACATTATTTTGGGAGAATATATTTTGAAATAGTAGATTAATGGAAAATGTGTGATTGAAAAAGAAGGAAAAGTTATTGATGTGATGGAAAATATTATTTTATTGAAGAATGCGTGGTTGAAGATTAGTAGAAGAATAGAAATAAAAAAAAAATAATGTGGCTTAAACAGATACTAAAATGAGTAAATAACAATCTAAACGTAAATATGACAATACAAATATGTTTGTATAAATTCAATAAGCTTCAATCAATATATTAATACAAGATTCAACCATAAAATTCAAGCTTACAAATTCATTCTTTGAAAAGTATCATCATAAATCATTATTTTTCTAAAAAGTCAATGGAAGCAAAATATTAAGTAAATTTGTTTGAGCTACATTATTTTGGAAGAATGTATTTTGAAATAATAGATTGATGGAAAATGTGTGATTGAAAAAGAAGGAAAAATTATTGATGTGATGGAAAATATTATTTTATTGAAAAATGTATGGTTGAAGATTAGTAGATGAATAAAAATGAAAAAAAAAATAATGTGGCTCAAACAGATACTAAAATGAGTAAATAGTACATACCGTGTAAAACAAGTAACATCTTTCTAGAAGGAAAAAAAAAAAACTGAATCAATAGTTTAGTTGGCTTCAAGCAGTTTTAAAATGTTGAAACCCAAACAAAATTATTTTCAAACAATTTGGTTCGATTTTGAACAAAGCGTTGACAGAATCATGTGGACCCAAATCGAGGATTCAAATCTATGAATTTGGCGCATTGACATTTACAAAACTTTGCACTTATGGTTGTCATAAATGGACTTCTTCCCCTATGATTTGTTCTTGACCATAAGAGTGCAATACAAAGTAGAATTTGAAGCATGAACCTTTTTTGCGTGAAACTCGTAACCGTACTGGATCATTGTACAAGTAATAAGATTTGTGAATTAAGAATATCGTTCACACAATGAATAATGTCTAATTTCTAGCTCAATAATTTTTATTAAATTTAAAGTATAGCAACATCAAAAGAGAATTAGACTTTATGCTAATTTCTACTCTTAAGAAAGCAAGCAAATATGAAGTTTTATCTATGTGAATGTTTGTATTAAATTCATGTATCCCCCTATTATCATCTATTTCAATTTTCAATAATTAGTCTATTTAGGGGAAACATATTAGATTTATCTTGGAAAACACAATTTTTTTCCCCGCAATTGAACCATGCATATGTATGGTTCATTTGGCGTGTACACACAATAAAATTCAAATAGTATCAGTTAACCCAAATAAGGTTTGAGTGTACACAAGGCCTGCGGGATTATGAGTACACATGGTATTGTCATTTTTGGACCAAATTGTATATTGGTCCCTGAACTTTCTCAAGTGTGTGTTTTGATCATTTTCGACAATTTTTTCATCCATTTGGCTTTTCTTCACGTCCAATTGACCATCAATATTCTTGAATCGCCGTCTTGCAATTCGGCATAACTATTGAAATGTTTCACTTTATTCCCCATAGTTTGGATTTCATCATTTTCCTTCAATTTTCGTTCTTTTTTCCAATTCTTCATACAATAATTAAGTTTTACCAATTAAACACAATAATTCTGCTGTGTGTACAGAAGACACACCCACAGAAATTCAACAGATTAGACACAGTAGGTGGGGCCCCTTTTTTACAATATTTTAAACTCACATGGGGCCCACACCCATTGTGAGTTTTCTATTTAAATTCTGTTGGAATTCTTCTGTACAAATGCATTTTCTCTAAACACAATATAACACAAATTAGGCCCTAATCTGTCAAAAGAATAATAAAATATCATCATTTAGAATCGCAAATAAGTGTAAAAACTATACTTATCAAAATTGTAATTATAATCGACCACAAAACGTCTTTGATTTTTTTACTTTAAATTAAGATTTTATGACTTGAAACTATTTTCAAGCATATGTTGCATAATCTTACATGGCTAAACATAGAATTGAACTTGGATGAAAAGAAAAATAGAATTTATTCACATAAAAAGTTGAGAACTAAAATAGCAATAGCTGCAAATTATTTTGTTTGAAAATTTATTATAACCACAAAAGTTTATTCTCTCTATCAATCATTTGGTTATCACTTTTTACAAGAGTGTCTTATCTAGCAAGTCATTCATTTTTATTTAGCCACCATTTAATAAATTTATAAATAATTGAATAATCCTATTTGTATATAATGGAATTACATAATAGTTTAAATACAAATGAAGTGTCTAAAAAAGAGTGAGGAATGTTTTTTTTTTAATTATTTGAATGAAAAAATTCTAGTCCAATCATATTTCACCACATTATATGTTCGTAAATTATTATTTAAACCATTATGTACATGTAACTTAACCGTAAATAATTTATAGAGTGGAATAGTAAGATGGGTCTCACAAATTGTATGAATAATAATGATTGAAATTAATATTTGATTTAACTCAATTTATAATTGTAATTTCTTACGGATGTTAAATTTATTAGTGTTGCACTCGAAAAGTAGTGCTTGTGAAAGGTTTAGTGCAAAATCCTTTTAACTAGGGGTAAAGAGGTCAAAGCGGTCAAATTGCTAATGAACTATCTATCTTAGAGACAACTTTTGATAAAAATTTTAACACGATAAATGTTGATAAAATATATGGTTGAGAAATTTATATTATTAGATTTTTAATTGTATTGGCAATTTTTTAGATAAAATGATTATTGTAAAAGATTAGAATTGTTACAAAAGAGTTGTAAAAGTCAAAGAGTCTTTTGGAGGGTTTTATAATGAATTATGAGTCTTTGGGTTCGAGTATGGTACAAGAAGAAAGAATCGTCAGATTTACGCTAGCCTGTCGTCTAATTGATGCTCAAGCGTCCAAAACAAAATTATTATCGTCTGTCTGTCACCCCACACACCTCTCGCTCGCCTGTCCCTAGCCTGGAGCTTGAGTAACGGTATTGTCTAAGAAATCCTAGTTTGCTTTTTCAAGAGTTTTATCTATCATATACTACCTAAACTCATCTTATTATAAATACCCAAGTTAATGACATAGTTGACTCAAAATAAGTCTTCCACTAGACAAGTTTGGGTGACAAAGAGTGATCTGAAATTCTTTGAAATTGATCACGGGGCTCTTAAATATAAGAGCGTTTGTATACCTAATTGATAAGGTACTTTTGATGCATACTTATACTTATTAATTGTGATTCATTCATTAATGCATGTATATCATTTTTTTGTTTGTTTGTTTGATTTTACTTTTTAGGTTGGTTGATTTTATTTTTTTTTAAATTGAAAAATAAAAATGTAGAAGGAAAATTTAGTACAACATGATATACGATTTACCTGAACATGTGTGTTGTTACCAAGTATGAATTTAATTGATGTGTTGTAACATATTTTTCATTACTTTTTATAAGTTAATATGGAATACTTAGTATAAGTTTCTTCATGTATCATTTGCAGTGCACACACTATGATTTTATGAGTAAGTTTTCACCGCGTGTGTAAGATTTGAGATGGCCGTCATCTATTGGTAAGGTGACATTGAACATGGATTGACCTTAATTTAATATATCTAAACTCTAGTACATTCCCTTAAATAAAATAAAAATGTTTCATCTTATACTCTTTTTCGAAACATATTTGACTAGAGTAATTAAGTTCGAGAGGTTTCTCATAACCTGATATCCTATGGTCAACTAACTTGGAGTTATCGGCCCAAAACTCGTTATAGGAGTCATCTTATTCGTTTAATGGAGAAGAGTCTGTACATAAGATGTGAAAAATTGAAGAGAAAAATGATGATTTTAAAAAGAAAAATATAAATTGTGTGAAAATGTATATATGCTCAAAGTAAAGGAAAGAAAAGAATAAGATACATGAAAAATGAGCTACATTTATTGGTCATAATATGCATTATTGGTTTGACTTTCATTAGTAGAGGAATAAACTAATTAAACAATTATGTTTAGCATGTAATTTTTCACAAATTTAAGGTTTGGAGTTTTGATCACAAGGAATTAGTGGCACTTAACACACATGAGTCATTTATACAAGTTACTCAATTTAAACTTGAACTAAATAAGTGAGAAAGTTTACTGATTATCGATTATACTTGTGCATGTTACAACTAATTCTTTGAATTATTATATATTGTGTTACTTTCGTTATTTGTGACAAAAAGGAGGAGAGATGATGAGATAGGTATTTTGTGCAGTAAGGGGGAGGGGGATTTTTTTAATGGGAGATGATTTCAATTTTAGTTTATTTTGTAGTAGGGGGGATTTTTTTTAATGGGAGATGATTTTTTTAATGCTTAACTTTTTTGAGTTTTGATATTTTGTGATATTACTATTTTAGTTAGTGTTTTGATTAATATTAGTATTACTTCTCAATCTAGCTAGTATATAATAGTCTGTTTCAATTATTATATTTCATGTATCACGTGCATTTATACTTAATATTTGAGTTATTAATTTCAGGAAACAGGTTTCAATAAATACAAGAAAAAGACATTCAGTTTAAGTTTTGGAACATTAGTTTTTTTTTTTTTTTTTTTTTACATCTTTGACTTGTATTGTATAGTTTATCACAGAATGTCAAAGTAGGAGATTATTAGGTTTTTAGTTGTATTGGCAATTCTTTAGATAAAATGATTATTGTAAAAGTTTAGAATTATTACAAAATAGTTGTAAAAGTTAAGGAATTTTTTTGGAGGGTTGTATAGTGATAAGTGTATTTCACTCATACTTTAGATATCATCTAAACTTGATATTTAACTTAATTATATGATTTTTAGAACTTTTTTATAAGTGTTTTGATATTGTGATATAGGTTGATGAAATTGA
>CAIGRN010117876.1:0-11549 GCA_903798345.1 Fraxinus anomala
TTTAAAATAGTATGTTCTTCGAAATATGTACTAATTCGAGAGCACGTTGTATTTTACTATTGCTTCTTCAAGAGCAATATGTCAATTTCATCTGGAATATTATAATTTATACTCTTCAGGAGCAAAGAATATTCTTCTGAAATTATAATGTTGTGTTACTTCAGGAACAACAACATGATAAATATAATATGCATGAGCTATACAAGATTTATTAATTTTACCAAACACATATAATTAAAGAAAAATTGACTGCGAAACAGCAGCCGTAAATATCGCAGAAAAAAAAATATTGGACATGATTATTATAAAAATTCTACTTCTTCGATTATTATTAAGTAATTATGCATGGCTAGCGGTGTTCCTAGTATAGCATACATAATTACAGGATATGCATATAGAATTAAAGAATTATGAGTGATGTGATGATTGTATATGATTTACTCCTTGGATATAGTGAATTGTGAAACCAAAATCTATTATGCCAAGAATTGATTTTTTTTTAGGCGCTGTGAATTGATAGATGAACACAGTGGCCGGCGCAGTGGATTGCTGATAATGTGTTATGCTCATATATGTATAAAAAGAATTCACATGTTACCTAATTGATTTTGGTACATATGATTGATGATTATGTTAAAAAAAATTACTACCTTCTCTAGACTTTGAAAAATTAAGCTCTCGTGCTGATAACGTGTTATAAAAAGAAAGAAGAAGAGAAGAGAATCAGAAAAATCAATAGACTTGTGTGTATTTTATTAAGAATCAAAGCCCTATATTTATAGGTAAGAATCAGGGATACAATATTAATAATTTCTAGGGCTGCAGGGGTACAAACGTCATTCACATTAAACCATAATTTACTTTCCTTTTACAACATGATTGAAGGTATTTTGAAGTTACAATTATACTAATATATTGCAGTATTAATAGGATTAAAAAGTTTATTAGTAATATCTGGATATTTTATTAAAAAGATTTATGTGATGTAATTTCCACTTAAATATATCATACTACATAAATAGTAATGTTTTGAAAATCGATCTGAATATTGACCCGAAAAAAGTGAGTCAAGGGTCAGAGGGTTGAACTAGATCGAATCGAAAAATAAATAATTAATTTAAAAAATTCATACACTGATATGTATCCTATTAAAATTTATATCAAATAAAAGAGTATTTTTAATATTCATTATTTAACTTTCAATAATTATTTAATACTCATTTGACATCAAATTAATATTAAATGGGCCCTAATGCAGCTAGACATAAAATAAAAACTATATGGGCTACATATTAAATAGAATTAAATGGGCCCAAATAAAGCTAAACACTACATATTAAACCATACCGCATCATATTCTACCAACAAATTGAAAGAATAACGACGACGCCTCTCTAATATTTTACAGGTTTCTTTTTCATTCCTTTTTTTTTAAGCATTTCTTTGCAGATTTTTGTGCACCATATATTGCGTCAACGAGCTTAAGGTAAATTGAAGAATTTAAATGAAAGAGCAATATTGAAATCTTATTTTTTCCTTCTCAAAAGCAACCGAAATGCTCGATAAAACCGCAATCAAGTTGCCATTTTTGGTTCCATGTCTAGTGTTTTGATTTCTTAGTTGGGTTTTATGCATACGGGCTGTAAGCATCAATCAGATTGGTTATCTGACATGTTCCCAATTTTTTTCGATCAAACCGACCGATTTGGTTCGATTTTTATGAGAATGTGAATAGTCATAATGGGACTTCACTTATTTTAAGTGGAAATTACATGAAACCAGGTTCATATGCCAAACAAAGATGAACTGTGGTTTTGTGTTTCAGGTAGGTACGTAAGATTTTCTATGGTGGAGTTATGTTCAGTAACAGAACTGTGGTTTTGTGTTTCAGGTAAATATGTTACATTCTCTATGGTAGAGTCATGTTTAGTAACTGGTCTCCGATGTACAGGGGACAGGGACGTAGAGAAACTTGAAAACATCCGTTCAATTTTGAAGGAAAAATTCTTCAGCCAGCTGAATTCTGTGACTCACGAAGATGTCAGGGACACATTCGATCAGCTTGCCAACTCCCAGAACAGGATGTTGTTGAGGTCCTGTTGGATGAAGATGTTGCCAAACTAGGAGTTCTTACTTTATTACATCATACATGTTCCCCAGGGATTATAAAAATGTGGTCGATCACTACTTGTTTGTGTTGGTTGAAGATTTGGCCTTGATGGACAAATTTCCATGGGGGAAGCTACTTTTTGAATCTATTTTAAATGATTTGAGACAAGGGTTGAGCAAGAGGATAAGATATTACAGGACAAGAAGCATGTTGATACCCTTTCAAGTATGGATATATGAGACTATTCCTAGTCTCAATGGAACCAGTATCAAACGGATGTCCGACACACTTCCTCGAATCATGAATTGGTTGGCAGATGTGCCCCCTTCCGCCGCTAAGCTGGAAGGAGACGAATGCTTCTCCAACCCCGATGTAATAACTTAAAATTTATGAAATTTATTTTGTAGTGATATGTGTATCGTTGTTAACAATATTTTTTTTTGCATTGCAGATTGTAATATGTGACCTGGACCCCTCCGAGTTCGAGATGAATATGCCATACATGAATGGGTTGCAATACAGTAAACCAGTTCAGCCAGCTACTAAACGTGATGCTATACGAAAGAAGAGAAGGACGGAACATTCAGCTGGCGGTGTAGGGACAAATGGCGATGCAGCTTCTCCTGGGGTAAACATGACTACATCCGTAAAAAGAATAACGGATGGCAGGCTACGGTGACGTTGATGAAGATGATGACGACTTCGCAGGTCCTCCACCGAGGTGGCAGGATATAACAGAACATGCAAAGTCTCCAGTGACCTCATGTTCGTCGTCTGAATACTTCAATGCACAGGAACCCCACCCAGATGTCCCACTGTCAGATCACGTAAGTTGTTAGTGAGGTTAATAACTTCATAGTACTAGTTAGAGTCTAGTTCTTTCATAGCTCACATGTCATTTACATTTAGTGCAGTCACAGATCTTTATGCACAGGTCACTGACAAATGTAAATTCAGGTCTGACAATAATCACTTTATACATTTATGTAATCCATTTATCATTCACAGTTTACAGGCTATCGAGGATTTGAGAAATGAACTGACGGGGCAAATAGCTGATCTGAGGTCACCGTTGTCAACTATACAAGGTGAACAATTACGAAGGATGAACGACATTATCCAGATGCAGTCTAGGATTAGGAATAACATGTTAGAAATTGACACCAACATGCAGTTCCTGTCTGAGTCTGTATCTGCATTGGTCTCAAGCACGATTGAAGAGATTTTGAAAAGACTCGGTGAAAGTTTCAAGGCCGTGCAGGAAGGGCATGCGGCTGAAGTGTCTGAGAAGGCCGGTGAAGTAAGTAAGAATGAAGTCATGTTGTCTTTCTAGATTTCATTATAATTTTATCTTGTTCAAATCTTCAGGTTGAACATGTGGGACCGAGTTCGGACACTAAAGGTAAGGGAAAGATGGTTCCGGACGAAGGTCCTGAGATGCAACTCAGTCTTCAACCTTCTTCGTTCGACTTGGGTCATGATTTCACAAAAGTTGAGATGCATACTCCGACTCAATCGAAAGCAGTTCATCAGAAGGTTGACTCCATCATATCTGACGTTCTTCAGGATACGAAAACGACAGAGGGAGAGGTACGCTAAAGTTTAGGAATTTTATACTATCCTATTTTAGCACAGGCAGGTCATAGAACACATTTTTTGGTATTAGGTCACACCATACACAGGTCACATATATAATAGTAGTCCTATAAGATGAGATACATCACAGTTATCACTATATGCAGGTATCCTCGATATCTGAACCAAGCTTAAGACTGCCAATGAAGAGGGTTTCTAGACTAGCGAGGATAATTCAATCTCCTTTTGTCGCTAATGAAGGGAAATTACTCAAGCAGGCTGACAACATTTTGGTTTTTGAACATTACAACCGCCATGCAAATTAGGTAGATATTTCATCGTTCCAGAGTTGGTTCTAGCGGGGATACAAACCAAGAAACAAGTAAATTCATATTCCACCCCTGAAAGTGTGTAATAGCTTATTGTTTAAAAATTCTTATAGTTCATATTATGCTTGCAGGAAGAAATTCAATGACGATGATGATGTCATCAGTCCCCCATTTCTGCTGGGTGGGTTCAAGGTTGGAAGTAAAACTTGGTTCTATGAACCGGTGAATTCTGAGTGCTCCCTGAGCAGTACAAAAGATATTCGTACTTAAATATTCAGTCACAGAAAATGAGGTCACAGTTTATGGACATAGGTCACAATTGCTTTTAACAGGTCACAGTTTATGTCAACCTGTCAATATGTCACAGTTTATTTCTCATGGTAAGATTGTTTAACACGTTCTATTTTTCTACCACAGCACATGGACGTGTGCTTCTACTTCATCCACCAGTTGACACGATATGGGAAGAATGTCAAGTTGAAAGCCACCACCACGAACTCCTGGTTCCAAATGAAGCTAAAAAACATATACTCCAAGTTCAAGCAAGATCCTACCGTTTTAATGTCGGAGCCAAGCTTGATAGACGTTGTGACAAAAGGAAGTTTGCCTTTAAGCCATCCATAGGGCATTGTGGACTATGTATTCATGCCCGTTATACCAACAAACAAGGCACACTGGATGCTGACAGTCCTTGAATTCAGCATACACACTCACCATGTTTTCAACTCTGCTGGAAAGACATACCACGACTTTCTCCTTTGTATAGATATTGAACCTTTTGTGAAGATCATTCCTCACCTGCTAAACTATGTCGGTCTTTGGAAAAGACATATTGACTACTATGGCGAAGATCGTATAGACCTGAGGCTAATGGTTGATAGCAGCCTTTCTCAACAGAATAATGGGTAAGCCTGTAACCTCACATCTCTTTTTACAATGCTTTGTCATGCAATCTAATACATTATGTGATTTGTTTTTTCCAGACACGACTGCGGCATCTTCACCATCAAGTATGCTGAGTACTTGGTACATGATGATAAATATTCGTTGCCGATCAAATTTGATGCAGGGAGAACAAGGCTGGACATTGCCACAATACTGTATAAACATCGAAGCATATACAAGAGGAAATGAGATGGTCATTGAGTAATGGCTGTCCTTATTTATTTTTTTAAAAGTTTAAAACAATGATCAAACTCTGTAAAGTTTCTGATTATCTCCCTCCGTCCTTTTTTTGGTGGCATCATCTATTTCAATGTGCAGTATTATTTTTTTTTGGGGACAAATGTACATTGAATTTTTTTGATTGTAATTGGCACAATTTTCATTGTGATCAGACATTAGTTTGAATTAAAAGCTGTCTTTTGCATTAATCTGATGATCACAGGTCATGGATACAGATTTATGACGGTCACAGTGGCCTAGGTATTTACACAGGTCACAGTTTGTAGTAGAATATTTCTACAGGGTCACATGTCATAATATTTTTGGAGTATGTAGGTCACAGCCTGTAGTAGAAGATTTATACAGGGTCACACGTGATAATATTTTTGGAGTACGTAGGTCACAAGCTATAGCATATGTTACACATTGCTATCTAATTGTCACATTGAATAGTGCATTGGTCACACAGGTTTCTGAATCATTTTGCAGTGGATATGCAAAGTCACAGTTTATTTTTTGGTGTCACTTTGAGCAAGCCTGTACTTGATGATATAGATTTAGCCATGCATGTCATTATGTAACGCAATAGGCATGTCACAGGTCATAGATAACCCAGTTGGTGACTATTTGTGCTCATAAGGACACATATCATTTGCAGTCGATCTGCAACAGTCACAGACTATAATTACAAGTTATTTAGGTCATTGGCATTGGGTCACATTGAATAGTGCATTGGTCACACTATATGTATTCAGAAGTCACAGATCCTTGAATATATCACCCATAGCAATCATGATGGTCACAGTTGACATTACGCATAATTAAAACTCCAACTCCAAATAAATCGAATGAATAATTCTTATTTCAATGATTATTTCACGCACATTAAAGATCTATATAAATTGATAGCAACAACCAATTAAAAAAATGTTACTGAATGTCTGAAAATGTGATGTATACTAAGTGTCATCCATTCTTTTGCTTTTTGTGAAAGATTGTCCTTTCTTGAATTTGGCTTAATGGAACCAAGCTACTGCATCTTCTACGATTGTGACTATGTTCTCCACAACGTCCACATTTCATAGTCGATTTCCCTTCACTAGATGACCTTTTCCTCTTTTCAGAAGGTCTACCAGAACTCCTTTTCTCATAAAGAGCTAATACAATAGTGTGTTGTAAGTCTACAGGCATGGTCCATTTAGCTGGATCTCCAACTGGAATCAAGAAGTCTCGGTATGCGTTCATATATGCATCTTTTGTGTAATAATAAGAACAATATTCATAAGGATCCCTTTTTTGTATGTGCAATCACAGCCAGTGCATGTGGACATGGAAACAAATCAACTTGAAACATCCTGCATGTGCATGAACGTTGATCTATATTTACAACAAAAGACGAGTGTTCATCTTTGACTGAAAATAGTGACTAGCTCACAGGTAATACCTGCAAGGAAGGTTAAAATCATATATATGTGTAGTCTTATAAATATATCTCAAGTCACAGACAATCATAGCTAAGTCATATAACTCAGTTTTCAGGTCACATTTATATAATTCATTATTAGAAATACAATAGTTACCCCCAGTTTCCTCAAATCTATGCTCATTTTCCTCATTAGTTTCTCATAATGGGGTGTCAACGTTGTGAATGTGTCATGTGCATCCTCGTTATGTTTACAAAATTAGGTTTGTATAGTTTATCTCAGAGATTCTAACAACGAGACAATAGGGTAATTATTTGCTACTTTTGTGACTGCGTTGAACTACTATATTTGAGGTCATAGTAGAGTAACGATTTGCTGGCATGTGAAATCTTGACCACTTTTCAAATCCAACATCTTTCTGAAAATATCAACCGTGTTCATGAATATCACATAAACTACATCTGTGTTCATTTTTTCAAAATATGGAAATTGTAATTTAAAATAGTACTTTACCAGGTAATGCCTAATCTTTCTGCTTATCATGTCAAGCTGGTGCATGTGATATTCAAACTCTGATAATGTATATGATCAAACAGCCGAATTGAAAGCTTCGTTATGTTGTGACCTAATTTACCATAATATGAACAAATCCCATGACAGGTTCCCGGATAAACATGTTCTATAGCATTCTTGATACTAATATGGCGATCTGATACAAAACACAATCCATCTCTATAACCATAAGCCTTCTTCAAGTTCTCGAAAAACCATGTCCAAGATCTATCATTCTCACTATCTCCAACTCCAAATGCGAGAATAAAAATGTTGTTATTTGCATCATGCTTACATGCTGTGAAGAGAGGACCACCATAGTGTCCGTTCAAGTAGGTGTCATCCACCACAATCACTGGTCTACAATGCTTCCAACCTTGAATTGATGCACCAATGGCCATAAAGTAATATTTGAACCTACTGTGACTATCAAGCTCCAGTCCTGTGACCGTTCCGGGATTTCTCTATTCAAGCACGTAAAAGTAACTAGGTATTTTACCGAATGACTCAGTCGGATCACCCCTAATGATTTTCAAAATCTGTTCACGGGATCTCAAAACTTAGATCTCAAAACTTTATTATAGTTCATGGAGACACCATACTTATGAAACATGTCACTACATATATCCTTTGGAGTGTATATAGTATGTGATGTTGTGTATTTGTATTTGATACTAGATGAAACAACGGAGCTTGATAATTGCCTGTGACTCCCCAATATTATGTTTGAGCCACATGTGTGACCATTAGTAACCTTCCTAATCTTAAATATACCCGACTTACCCCACTTTAAAGACCTGCACATCCAAGTACACACATCATGTAAACACTTGACTACATACTCCTTCTTGTCTAATCAAACAACAATAAATTCGAACATGTTCTGTATCGCAAACAAAGAAATGCTCAATTTGAGAATATTTTTATCATAGAAGAGCCTTCCTTCCTCTACTCCTCTAGGATCAGCGATAGTTACAATTGTGACCTCTTGTTCAAATGTGACCTACTTGTTCGATAGTTGCATCACATATGTCTGAAACCACATTCTCTAGTGAAAACTCTTTGGCAGTATGTACTGGAGTTGGAATTGTAATAGACTGTTGCTCAATTTCGATAACATCAATGTGTAACGAATATTTAGAAGGGTCACGGTCTATACCTTTTAGAGAATATATGATGGTACATTACTGTCACTTCTTATTCTCACAGGTGGCAAATCATAATTCAGTACATACTGTATTGTGACGAAAACATACGTGCACATTCATCATATATGCAATTTTAAATGTAGTAGGTCAGTAGTAAAATTGAATTCATGCACGTCACATATGCAGTTCGGGTCACAGTACGAGATCACGCATGTCACATAATTACGTTCAACATTCTGTATGTGTTATCACCATAATCAAAGTCACATGTTTTATTGATTATGCATAGATACGTCACAAATGTATGAAAACATAACAGAATCGTAAAAGTTGATTTATTAGCATGACATACCAATGGCAATGGATATTCTTGTTACCGGCAATGTAAATGCTTGTTTTCTATTTTTCGCCACAGATTGGAGCCTTCAATTAGAATGTTCAACGGCTGGAACTCTGTGACTGGAGATGAAAATCTTCGATTTGTGACCCAAAATCTCGATTAAAGTGTCGTCAATTGTCAACAGACTGGAACTCTATGACCAGAGATGACGACCTTTGATTTGTGATCGAAAAACTCGTTTGTACTGCCGTCAATTTTGTAAACAGGATCGAACTCCGAAAAACTGGTTGGGAGTGAAGCTTAATTTGTATTCTATGGAGGTGATTTGGTATTTTAGGGAGATTCTAACTGAATGCTTAATTTAAGGAATGTAATTTGACAGAATAATTGTGATATATCATTAATTAATTAATTAACGTAAAACCTGATTTTTGCAATTTTAAAACTTGATGCCTGAATATTGATTGGGTGATAGATAATACATGATCCATGAATTTTTCCCTTATTTTAATTGATGAGGCCTATGGGTTTATATTGGATTGCTCATTGTAAGTGCAGCCTTAACCTAATAGATTTAGGGCATAAATGTTGGAATTAGGCCGAATAGCCTCTTTACTTTGTCACTTTACAATTTGAGCCTTTGACCATAAAATTAGATTTATGATAAAAAAATGGTTATATTCACACCACATTTTTCATAAAATACACCATATTATAAGATTTAGTCTACACGTACAGGAGGCATTCACAGGGCAATTGCCGAATTTCAAATATTGTTGATGTGGCATTTTTTTTTAACTGTGTGAAAAAGTAAAATCCCCAAATTAAAGCCGGGAAAACACACAGCAATTGAAATTCCCTCCCCACCACAACCGAGACCTTGAGGCCCTGCAAAGCCTAAATTCCCTCTCCGACCAACCTCCTGGCGGCGAATGGTTCACTATGGAAAAAAAGGGTTTCACCAACCTGCATATCGACTTCCCTCCACTACAATCGAGACCTAAAGCCCTCAAAACCGTCCATCTTAAGTTTCTTCTACCACCTCCGACGAACCTACTGCCACCGCATATGGAGTTCGTAGCTACAGGGAAAGGTATCTCCAATGTTGGTCTATGTTAAATGTTGTTTTGCTACAAGGTTTTCTATTGTATTCTTCTCATTTAGAAGCTATTTGAGACATTCTTAAACACGTAGGGGTGTTCCATTTCTAAGCCACAACTGCCTTTTGATTTAAAGTACATTCTGCTTGCCTCCAAACTGAAGAGAGTTGCTTGAACACAAGTACAAAACTAACTCATGTGCATTTTGGCTTGGCTTGGCTTGCCACTTCGTTATAGTATCAATCATGCTTTTGGGTACTTTTGCTACCTCAAAAAGGATAATATTATGATAATAAACACTAATACTAGAGCTGAATTCTAACTAAAAACCTTCCAAAAGGATAATAACGAAATTAGGCCAGAATCATAAAGGATTTTCACCAAACTTGATAATAGTCTGCATTAATAGAGGAAACAAAGTAGTATTAAATATTCACTCAATTATTCGTTTTCTTTGTATTATGATTAATTGTGGCTGAAATAGTATTAGATTGGGTTGCATTAATTGTATGCATGGTTTCAGCTTGAATTTTAAAAATTGTGAAGTTTTTCATCACAGGAATAAAAATTATGGAAGACGAGCATCATGATATATTGGTTGAATCTGATAATGCGAATGTGACGAACGATGCGAATCAATTTAAAGATGATGCGTTTGGAGAACATGATGTGAATGTACTCGAGGTAGGTATGATGCTTAATGATGAAAAAGAAATTTAGAGAAGTCTATAAAAGATATGTGTATGATGTGGGTTTTCTAGTTAGGAAACAGAATTCGAAAAAGGGGGAAGATGGAAACTTGAAATATGTAACATTCACTTGTGGACGTCAGGGCAGAAAAAGTTATGGTACAAGCAATTCTTTGAAACAACAACCAACAAGTCAAACGGATCGTAAGGTAAGGATCTCAGCGTCTTTATTAAGTAATGGAAATTGGAGAGTAAACACAGACCAACTCGAGCATAACCATAAAATGAGTCTTTCAAAGTCTAGGTTGTATCGATGCAATCGAGAGTTGACTGCAAATGTGAAACGGAAGCTTGAAGTGAATGATATGGCAGGAATTTCATTGCACAAAAGTTACAACTCTGCAGTGGTGGAATCAGGAACCAAAAGTGATGTGAACCCCGTAGCAACTGTGACTACAAAACCCATAAATAGATTGATGCGAAACCCAAGAAAGCCAATTAAATCCGATTTTGAACTTAAAATTCGATTTTTGGATTTGAACCCAACAAGGTGAACCAAAAAATTCAACGATAATGATGATGCGTTGAACCCGTTGATTAAACAATGAAGAACCCACAAACCAATGTTTGGACGCCACATGATTTAGATCTTGACAAGTTCGATTGGTTGTTCAATGGAAGAACAAAGAAAACAATAGCCTCTCAATTAATAATTTGTCAAAAGTTTTTTTAACAATGAATGTTTTTTTTATTTATATCAAACCCTAGAAACTAGGTNGAAGAACAAGGAAAAACAAACCTCTCAATTAATAATTTGTCCAATGTTTTTTTTAATACAATGAAATTTTTTGATATTTATACCAAACCCTAGAAATTAGATAAAAACGCGCATAATCTCATAAATAATGTAGGAGATTGATTAAAAATAAAATTCTAGTAAAATAAGGAAATTCACAAAAAATTAAACTAGTCGGGCGTAGGGGCGCCGTATAATGGCGTGGGGGCTCCAATACCCGCTGTAACATCTGGTGAAAATAGGCACGGGGGTGCCACCTCTAGCTGTCTTTCAGGTTCAGCTACTTGAATCAAGCTTATCCATTCCGATTCCGACCTCGACC
>CAIGRN010117886.1:0-15181 GCA_903798345.1 Fraxinus anomala
TTATTTTTAACTACACATTTTCTATCAATTTACTATTTTAAAATGTATTCTTAAAGAAAATTGAGGTTCGAACAGACTCTTAATCTCGTCACTGCACATGAACTAACTCGCATTCTCATTCAGCTGTATTTGGATGTTGCCTTGAATCCGATGCCAGGCCACGAATGAGCTATAAGTGTACATTTGAAAATGGTAGAATCTAATTTCTAATATATGATTTGATAGGTATGAAGGTGAGAATCATTGGCAGAAGGAAGGGGGCTCGTTCTCAGTTCTGGGATTTCAGTCCCCAACCTTTAAAATCTGAGTTCTCAGTCCTCAACGTTTCTTTCCTTTTACATATTTCATCTTTTGTTTTTCTTTGAGAAGTTTTAACATTTAGTCCTTAACCTTTAAACAGCTCCAGCAAATTTGTCTCAAACCTCTAAAATCGAAATTTTCAGTCTTCAACCTTTCTTTCCGTTTGCATATTTCATTTTTTCTTACAAAATTCCGTGAACTTCAGAATTACCTCACTTGAGATACAAAAGCTAATTTTTGAAGGGTAGATTTGACAATATATTATGTTAAGCCTTTGTTTGGTAGGCATTTTTTGTGGAGAGAATGCATTTTTTTAGTTGATGTGATAATGTGATGGAGAATATGTGATTGAAAAATAAGGAAAAATTATTGATGTGGTGAAAAATATTATTTTATTGAAAAATGTGGTTGAAAATAAGTAAAAAAATGAGAACGAAAAATATAATATGGCTCAAACGGGTGCCAAATACCTAATCTCATCTTTTACACATAATCATTCCTTTTATTCTCAATTCCAAAAACTAAGGGTGTGTTTGATAGCATTTATTTTTCATGGAAAATGTCAGTTTTTCATCTAAATTTCTACTTTGAAGTGTTTGATTGTTATTTTTTCATGAAAAATATTTTTCAACTTCTAAAAATATGTCTAATTTTCCTTGTGTTTAAGGAAAATATTTTCATTTGGGGAGGGTAGGTTTTTGTTTTCCTCAAAATAAGAAAAATATTTTCTTTTCTAAAATATATTTTTCATATCAATCAAACACACTCAGAAACTCTTTTCTTTCCTTTTTATGCACATTTTTTAGACATTATTTGACAAAATGCACGGTCATTTACAAAAATAAATAAATAAATAAATAAAATTGCACAAAATCTTCCAAGAAGACTAATATATCCCTTATTTGGTATTGATTAAAATCAAATTTTAATCTAAATTAAAATCAAATAATCAATAATAATCATATATTTTATTGGTCTCATAACTTTTCAATCATATATTCCATCAACTTTTATCAAAATCTACTAAAAATTTAATTTAAATCTCCACCAAACAAGATAGTCTAACGGTGAGTTTTTCAAAATAAATAAATAATTAGTTAACTCAAGCATAAGAGAAGTATTATATTTTGCACACCATATATGGATGCATATATATTATATTTATATACCATAACAAATTTAGACGAGACAGGTAAGAAAGAGACACATGTCCCAAAATTTATCATGTCACCTTTTGAATCTAATATATCAATCATGTCATTATTTATTAAGATAATCCTAAACTTTGTCGATTTCTCTTATGATGTTGGCACTGTATTAAGAGTCATTTGGGAAGATCGTAGAATCATGCACTTTTCTAACTAAGGTGAGAAAAATGCCCACCATTTTACTATTAATGTCTATTATCTATATTTAAGATATGCATAGCCAGCAACATCTTTCTACTAAGGTAAGATTAGCTTCTTCCAGCCCCCCAGGGGCATATCCAAGTTGGCAAAGGATAGGCATTGCTGGGCTTGCAACCTCAGGGTGAGGAGTTCGAATCATGGATGGAGCAGCTGAGTGATGTAATACTCATTTATGGGTGGAGCAGTTTAGTGATGTAATATTCATGGAGGAAGGCTCTCTTGTGGCCAAGAGTATAAAAAGTGCACGGACCCTGGTCAATTTGGGCATATACCGCAATTTACTTCCGCCAATTGCTGAGGGGCCGGTGATGGATGGTCCAGAACATAGTTTGGTGTAAGTTGGGATACCTGGGTATCAAAAAAAAAAAAAAAAANCAGAACATAGTTTGGTGTAAGTTGGGATACCTGGGTATCAAAAAAAAAAAAAAAAAGATTAGCTTCTTCCAATTCTAAAAGTACATACAATCTTTCTTTTTTATTTTCACTCTCTTTAATTAGTTCTTTGAAAGTAAGTTGAAAACAGATTATGTGTTATGTTGGATGTATGTTTTGATATTTGAATATAGGTATCATGAAAACATAAGTAGAAAATACAATACCACACGACATAATGCGACGATAACTAAGCTTATTAAGCACAAGACATAATATGTCAAATAAAATGATAAAAAAGACATAATGCGACAAATAAGAGATATGTATTGAAAAGCTTTCGTATAAATATATTTCTATATTTATGATACTATATTTTTTTCTTAATAATCAACCTAAGAAAAATTCGTACATTTAAATAACGATTTCATAAATAATATATATGTATTTTTCCTAGCTTTCAGCCACTAAATGTGGCACAATTTTATTAAAAAACGAAGACAGACGTACAACCTTCTATGTATGTAATAATATAATGAAATCAATAGTCAACCTTAAACTATTATTATAAAATTAACATAAGAAATCAAATTAGAGTTTTAATATGATTTGTCTATAATCATAAAAAAAAAAAAAGGGAACAATTGTTGTCTCTGTCCCAAGCCTCTATTTGGCAAAAACAATTCTGTACTCCCAAAGATGAAGTATTCCATAATCTATGTCACTTTTTAAATAACTGATATATGTATTAGATAGATGAGACCCCACTATGGTGGGACCCAATGTTTAATTGGGATCCAAACATGGATACATTATATACATGTTAATGCTTCTATATTTTGAGAGTGCTAGAAATTTTCAAACCTTCGACACCCACCCAGGGTGCATTGACTAATGTCATAAATAACTATATTAGCACAAAAAGATGATTTTAGCCTCAAGTCCAATTGAGCAAAATGAAAGAAAACCACAAAGAAGAAAAATAAAAAGTTCTATCAAAAGTTTTGTAATATCCAATATTTCGTGCTTATTATCTATTTTATGAAATTGTGATTAATTAAAGACTAAAAGGGTAATTTTTTTTTCTCTTAGAAATCATTTGGGCTTAGTTCAACTTATCAAACATGTTAGTGTGAATTATAAATGCGGCAGCTCACTTCAAATTGGCAAGTGATATTAAAGACGATCCTAAATTTGTCAATTTTTTTACGATTTTGGTACTGCATTAGGAGGTCATTAAAAATGAAGATGGTAGAATCATGCATTTTTATAACTAGGTTCACAAAAATCCCCTTTAACCAGGGTAGAATACTTTCAACTCTATCACACATAAGAGAATTGAATTCGACCTCTCTCTCTCCCCCATTAAATGGAATCGGCGGATGCATAAACAAGAATTACATCAACCATGCCACATCTCAGTTGCATGCTTAGAACTTCCAAAATCTCACTCCTAAACTTTTGTTTCTTATCATTTTGTGCTTTTGGCATGTTGTGAAGCTGTCAATCTGTATTGTGTTTATGTATATGGGAGGACTGCAAATTTCAGATGGCCATTGCTCTTTCCATTGTTACACCAAACCATGGGATTGAACAAGGATAGCATTCTGCTCAATCTCCTTATTGTAATTTCAGTTGTGGAATGGGTTCTGATGTGGGTGATAAGTTTGCCTTCTACAATCAAAGATGCAGCACAAAAGATAACTCAAAAGGATGGTAGAATCTTCCATTTTTACAAACCGCTACCAAATTCTCTCTCTCTATCATCAGCATCTGAATCCTGGTCGATGTGGGCCAAATCGACCAACGGTGATCTACTTGGGACTGAAAGTGGTGTATTCATGAGCACCGAAACAGATATTTTTCCAAAAGAAGCAACAAGATCCTACAAATTCAAACAAACAAGGCGAACGGAAAAGAAGAAAGATTATCCACCGCCAATTCCTTCACTGCAACTGCCACTGCCACCGCCCATGGGCAACCTTTCGATCCAAAAGCCATGCTATCTCTCTAGAAACTATTGTGATGGTAGGCTGATTCTTCGACAGGAGATTGTGAAAAGTTATCAGTACTTCGAATCCATTAGAGAAGATGGGCGTTTGATATTAAATCTTAAATGCTTCGAGATAGACAACGATGAGAATTTAGAGGAACAAGAAGATCTTCAATTATCTGCAGGCAAAGACAAGGGTATGAGTGAGAATTATGATCCTTTGATTATAGATGACACTTTACAAAATGGATCAGTCCTGAATTTAGCTTCTCCGATGACTGGAAGTACATTCATAGATGGTATCAACACTTTTGGAGACATGCATGGCAATACTATCACAGCAGTGCAGACATGATGATCTAATCTGATGCAGCTCAATTTGGATGCTTAAGTTTCTTATGTTTACTTTTTCTGCCTCTTTGTGGACTGTTTATTCTCCTGCCAGAAAGAATAAATAAATCTCGTACTTGTTTCCATCATTTTTAGTCTCTCTCTCTCTCTTTTCTGCTTTATTTTTTTGTTGTAAGCTCTGAATTTTAAATCTAGGTATCGTGAAAAAATGAAGAAGAAGTAAATACACCATACATGATTTAATTATAAGACGATAACTACGCCTTTTAAGTTCAAAAGGACATAATACGACAAAATACACGATAAAAAAGACATAATACGACAATAGATAAGTATGATTCTATTTCGAAAAGATTTCACATAATTTTATTTCTATATTTACAACTATATATTTTTCTTCCCAAGCAAAATCGTACTTTTGAAAAATAAAATATTTCATTTATATAATTTACTCAATAGTCAACTTAAGAGAACTATTTATTCTAAAATTATCATAAAATTAATAAAAGTAAAATTTTAATGTTAGTTGTTTTACAATCTAAAAAGTTCAGAAAAAAATTATTATGTCATCGTCCTTAACCTAACCTCTATTTCTTGAGCATGGGTTGGAACCATCGCTCAATTTTTGGCACCGATCGCGGAAGGGCTAACCCCTATTTCTTGAACATTGTTGTGCCTATGGCTTAACTTTTGGCACCATGGTAGCATGGTGCTATTGACTACTGTCATACAAATTGAGCAAAATGAAAGGAAAACACAAAGAAGAAAAAATAAATATTTCTTTCACAAGTCTTTAACACCCTAATATTTCATGCTATCTATTTATGAAATTGATATATGATTTTATAAAAACAATTAATGATTAGAAGGGTCCTTGGTTACAACAAGTCACTGGGCTCCACTGCTATTTTTAAGAAGTTTAGGGACCAAACAACAATTTAAAAATAAGTACACGTTTCGTATTTTATTAAAAAAACAAATTTGGAGGGTAATTTATAATTCTAAAAGTCATTATTTGAAGTTTTAAAGACTTGTTGCAATTTTATGTTTTAGGGACTAAGATATTATTTTAGAAAAATGTGGTACAAAAATAAAAATCCTACTAGACCTAGGGTACGATGCCCACGGCATCCAAGAAAAACCTGTGTGTTTGCAAAGATTAATAATTGGACGACGAGACTAGGCGGTTTCGAGTTTATGGATCTTAGATTATATAGGTCCTATCCTATGGAGTCCCTTTAGCAGCTCTTGAAAAGTCTTGGACTTAACTGCACAAGTAATGAAAGTTGAGGGACTACGTATACAAAAACAATCCTAAACAGAACATTGGAAGAGGAAAAATCCCTGTTTTATATTAGAAGATCTAGTGGATGTGCTCATAGATAGAGAAAAACTTGTTCTTGTCCAAAATCAATCTCATAATCTAGTTTTAGGTTCTAGTTTTTGGATTTGATGTTCACTTACCATTATAGTCCATACTTTGAATAATATTAGAGAAGACTTGAGGTTAAAAGTTAAAAGCACATTGTATTCAAAAAATCTGTTGAGTTCAATAACGAAGAAAGATCATAAATAGATACAACAAAGGAATTGGATCTAAAATTAATCACACGACAAAGGTATTCCAATTTAACCTTTTTGTTTTCTACTTATTTGCAGCAATCCACTACATAGGCTTTATTAGCAAGTTGCAATTGTCTAATTTAATGCCACACCTCACTTCAAATCTTGGGAAAGGTAAGATGATGATATGCCTAAAGCAAGTGTTATTCACATATTTTGTAATGCCCCAAAATTCGTGTGCACATTATTATTTCATGGCGCATGGCATGTAAATTCTTAATGTAATTGATTGAAGTAGAATTAAATGCAATTATTTTCTTTGAGAGTTGGAAAATTAATTGAAATGCTTATAGTTTATCTTGTTGAGTAAAGGGCTTAAATTCAACAAAATCAAACGTATCGAGCCTAGTCACACAAATCAAATCAAACGTTTCTTCTAGTAATTCATAGGCCATTCAGTCGACACCATTGAGCTAGCACCGACAAACACACCAAATTATTTGAGATCATGAAAAAAAGTATTTATTCCACCTTTATTGAATCGAGACTACTTTGAATTGAAAGACTTTATATGCCTATCTTTCTTGTAAGAAGTAGATACAAACTATTGTTCAATGAATGTATTAATAGGATTGGATCAAGTTATAACTCTCTTGCTCATAGGGATAGGGTGATAGTTCACGCAGATCAGCTACGTGAGCTCTAACTGTGGACCTCCTAGTCGAGAGAGCATGTCTCTTGTTTACTATGTTTAGGGAGCATAACGGTTGCTCGAAATGAATATTGGAGGAAACCAACAAGGAATCTATAGAAAAAATCTGTGGGCTTGGGGCTGTGTACGGGGTTATGAAGGCACGATCATTGCAGCTTGCTCAAAGATCGTGATGTCTGAATTTCAGCCACAAGATTTCGAGGCCATAACCCTCTTGGAAGGTCAGGAAGGACAGCTTGCTAAGAATAATGGGAAATATATATTTTAACAATAGGACTTTAGTTTTATAGCTAATGCTTTGATTTGAGATGTTGTAGCACTTCTATTTGATGTGATGTGGGTGTGGGTGTGGGTGTGGGTGTGACTTGTGAATATATTCCTACAAAATTTATTTCTACGATTCTTGTTGTCAATCATTGTTGACAGTTTTGGTGTTGTCAAAATTCTGATCAATGATTTAAAAAATAATTTTTAAAATGGATGAATATGATACTGTCAAATATGAAGTTGTCAATACAAATTGCATGATTTTTCTTGTAAATGGGAATTGTATGGTCTATACGATTGCATCATGTGCTACTCTTGCTATGATGTATTTGAACTGGGTTGCTTGTACTCCTATCTTTATTTCTCTGTCAATGAAAAATATATTAATTTTCATTAAAAAAAAAGTTTTTAAAACTTATAAATCACTGGAAACCTTTAATTACAATGGAAGTACATAATTGAGGTGTGTTTACAAAGAGAAAGGCATGAAAAGAATGAGTGATAAATAAGTAGATATTATTGGTAGGTCTCTTGAAATGCTAAGAAAAAAATATTATTTTAATGAATTATTATTTATTAACAAAATGAATAATTTTTTATTTTATCAATAGACGAATACATTTATAAATTATGTTCAAGTCATTCATGCAATACGCTATACAAAAATTGGCATTTCGAGATATCGTAATCTTAAGTAATTAATTTCTACAAAATGAACCGAAATATCAAATGTGTTGTATGCATTAAAGAAAAGATAAATGATTTTAGATGCACATATTAGTAAGCTAATATTTTATGTATTCAATCATTTAGGGGAGTGTTTGGTAAATATTAAAATTAGATTTTTAGTAGATTGTGATATAAGTTTTTGAAATGTGTGATTAAAAAGTTGTGGAACCCATGAAAGATATGGTTAATATTGATTGTTTGACTTTGATTTAGATTAAAATTTAATTTTAATTCAAAACAAACAGGGCTTTATTATTTTTTATATTTATCAAAACTTGAATTTAAATAAAATTATTAACGTTTAGAAAAAGTCGAATTTACTTATAAATTGTCAATTTTAAACTTTTAATTACTATACATCGGAAATCTCTGGTTTATATAGCCCTAGTCATTATTTTGAAAGAATAATGTTTTGATTAGTATTTTTAAGAGAATGTGTTGGAATTTTTTTTTTTTCAAAATTTACATACAAAATATTTTATTATGTAAATATATAATTAAAAAATGAATAAATAATTTTATTTTAAAGGGGGCGAATAATGGAAAAATTGCCTAACTTCCTCCCGCCTCTCTCTCTCTCTCTCTCTCTCTCTCTGTACAATCTAATTTTTTGTTCTGTTCTGTTCTGTTCTCTCGCTCCGATTATGGACACTTCAGCTGGCCCCGTCGATCACGACCAGCCGGACATCGATCCGACGGCGGCGAACGAGGAGGAATCGACGTCCTCGACAACTGTGCTAGACCTCTCGAGTTTCCAACTCCACGATCTGGAAACGGTGGAGATTCCACCGAGTCTCACGGAGTTAGACTTGACGGCGAACCGTCTGTCGACGTTAGACACCCGAATTTCCCTACTCTCCAATCTCAAAAAGCTCTCTCTTCGTCAGAACCTTTTTAACGACGACGGAATCCAGCCTCTCTCAACGTGGCACACCATTTCCGCCCTCGAAGTACCGATTCTATCCTTCTTCTTTATATTTTTATCTTTTTAAGTATGAATATATTTCACTATTTTGATTATTAAATTGGTGTATTTGTCATTTACTTGCTGAAGATATGGAAGAAAACCGCCAATTGTTACTTCTTTAGATGTGGATGTTGTGTATTCATGTTTACTCCTGAAGTTTTTAAAATAAAGATGACTTTTTAAGTATTTACTTTTTTTTATTGTTGTTCTTGGATGATTTGGTTGTGACATTTTCCCTTTCCTTAACCATTCTTGAGTTTAGATATTTAGCCCTTGTTTGATTTTGATTCTTTGTGAATCACGTCTTTTCCACACTCATTTTCAATCAAGAGAAAAAGGTCTTTATCTACTTTGAAATGTTATATGGAGATCCAAGAGAAATATGATTACGGTATCATAGAAGAAGAGTTTATAACTAGGTTAATTTATGTGGTAAAGGCCATCTATCATAGTGCAATTAAGATAAGAAGTAGTTCTACACGCACGCCGCAGGAATTTTGTATAAAGATTCAGAAGAAAGCTTATCTCAGATAAATTACATGCAACAAAGATGAGGTTTTTATTTGCCATTTTCTGCTAATATTATGGAAACTAAAAACTGTAGTGAGGATTATTGCTTGAAGTTTTAGGATAAGTACAATGGAGTATGCTACATAACATGAATGGAATTAGCAGTACAAATAGAGACAGGTTTAAAATTGTGTGTCCAGTAAACTAAAAGTGCTAATTTCATTTACTGGTTTCTCGTATAGAGATTAGAACCCCCGGTTAGTAAGAGATGGGAATTCGACAATGTGAGTAAATGGTAAATTGATAGAAAAATTAGTAAACTGAAGACCACAGGAATTTTATATAAAGATTCAGAAGAAACCTTATCTCAGATAAATTAATTACATGCAACAACGATGAGGTTTTTATTTGCCATTTTTAGCTAATATTATGGAAACTAAAAACTGTAGTGAGGATTATTGCTTGAAGTTTTAGTATAAGTACAATGGAGTATGCTACATAACATGAATGGAATTAGCAGTACAAATAGAGACAGGTTTAAAATTGTGTGTTTAGTAAACTAAAAGTGATAATTTCATTTACTGGTTCTAGTAGAGAGATTAGAACCCCCAGCTAGTAAGAGATGGGAATTCGCCAATATGAGTATAGAGATACATATGTTGAATTAGATAAATGGTAAATTGACAGAAAAATTAGTAAACTGAAGATCAGCACATTGATGAAATATTAGTTTGCTAATTTTTTTATGTGATCCCTAAAATATTTCATATCTCAGAAAGCTCCAATTTATTTAATGCTGATTTATTGACTCTCTTTTTGCTAATTTAATTTTAATGACGCAATGAAATGACATGGAATAATATGATTTTTGACCTGCATGGTGTTTACATGTTCCTTTTTCCCTAATCTAGAACGTGCTTGGCTTAGCTTATTTCTAAGAAAGAAGCAAAACTTGCTTACCTACTGTTTAAAAAAGCAAGAAAGAAGCATGTTTTTTTGCTTGTTCTCTGGAAATAAGCTAAGCCAAACATGCTTCTAGTCTGTTAATTGCTATCAGCGTCTTATGGCTTGGAACTCACCAATTCATTTCTGTGTTGTGAATTCTACAAAACAGATAGTGCAGTTATATAGACTATTTTAGAAAATTTGGTTGAAGAAGAATGGCAAAAATTATAAAACTTGGAAATAAACTTCTAGATTTCCGACGCTAAAAGACTGCAAGTCTTTAAATGGAATTACTCTTATTGGTTTATCTTTACAATCTCTAGTGAGTGCCAGGTTTGAAATCCATGGCAGTTAATTATTATCAATTAAGTGAATGTAACTTGTAGAACCCCTAGATTTAGCTGTTTAAGCAGTTATATTGTAAGTCTTTTACTCTCCTTTTAGTTTAGAGTGGATTTGGATTTGTCTTTAGAGTTAATGGAATCTTCAAGAATATTGTTGTCTTTTTCTTTTTTTTTTAAATATCTTTGGTGGAATCAGCTAGAGCAAGCCTCAAATTTCTTCCAATTTTAACTCCTCTCTGTTGGAGATGGTCATTGATGAGTTTTTTGAATTTGCAAGTGTGTGAGGCAGTGGTAAACTGATGGGTTGGAAGAGGAGTTTTCTGAAATTGTTTGGGTGGGTTTGGGTTCCATCGGGACTTGATTTGTTTATGTATGTGTGCTTTCATGTGCTATTTTTTCATTTGTCCTGGTACAACAGCTGTACTCATGATATTTCATTTGGAAGTTTATTTAAAGAATTTTTTGGAACTGAGATACGAGGTGTTTCAAGAATTCTTTTGTCCTGTCAAAATAACAAGAGATTTTTTTTTTTAATTATTTATATTTTTTGCAGGAGCTAGTTCTCCGGGATAATCAGTTGAAGAAAATTCCTGATGTTAGCATATTCAAGCAGCTTCTTGTGTTTGATGTTTCTTTCAATGAGATCTCATCTCTTAATGGACTGTCTATGGTCTCCAGCACCCTTAAAGAGCTCTATGTTTCTAAAAATGAAGTTATCAAGATGGAGGAGATTGAACACTTACCTTTACTGCAAATTCTTGAGCTTGGATCAAACAGATTACGGGTCAGGATTTAATTTCTCAAAAAAATGTGTAGAGTGCTATTAACTACTTCCTTAACTTTCAACAAATGATCCCATTCCTCATTATGCTATAATATTTTTTTATTTTAAGATGGAAGCGCACACATTCTTTTAATGTGCTTTATAGAAGATCTGTTCTCTACATAGGAATCGTAGGTGTAAAATATAACTTTTTAAGAAAGTTCCTTATAACTTTTTAAGAAAGTTCCTTAACTTTGAAGTATATATTTTTTGTTTTAGATAATTGCCTGACAGAGAAGTACTTTTCGTGCAGGTAATGGAGAACCTTCAAAACTCAACAAGCTTGCAAGAGCTATGGCTTGGACGGAATCGAATTCGAGCAATTAATCTTTGTGGGTTGAAATGCATTAAGAAGCTTAGCCTGCAGAGTAATCGTTTAACTTCCATTACAGGATTGGAGGTATTTAGTGTTCAAGAGTTTTTGTGATTAAGAGCTTTCGTATAAAATTCTTTCTTCTAAACTCTAGGCAACATATATTTTTTGTGATTTGCAGGAGTGCGTTGCACTAGAAGAACTATACTTGAGCCATAATGGTATATCAAAAATGGAAGGCCTATCAACATTAGTAAATCTCCGGCTCTTGGATGTGTCAGCTAATAAGCTTACAGAAATTAATGACATTGAGAAATTGGAACAGTATGAATCTCTATTTCACTCATGCAGTTGTATTAATCATCCCTATACACTTCACTCTAAGTTTGTTTTGCAGGTTAGAAGATCTATGGCTTAATGACAACCAAATAACATCACTAGAAGGAATAGAAGAGGCAGTTGCCGGTTCCCGAGAGAAGCTCACTACTATCTACCTTGAGCGCAATCCATGTGTATGTATAGATATCTGCCTCTTGGTGGAACGTTGTGTGTGACATTGCTCAAACAAGGAACATCTTTTCTATATAATCTTCAGCATCAGTTGGTTCTTGATTTAGAATCTTCTCTAGGGCATTGCTTTAGTATTTCTATTACAATAGTTGTTCGTTCACTTTATCCAAAATCTATTCTACTCCTTTAGCCTTAACATACCAGCAATATATCCCCTTTTTCGAATAGTTTGCTCTAAGGGAACCTCCTGAAGGAACTAGTCCTTGAGCTGCTTGTCCTTGCATTGTTTCGTATTCACTGGGTTGCATTGAAATACTTGTTAACATATTGTGTTTACTCTGCCATTATCATACTTAATCTTGAATAGTTAAGCCAAGGGGTAGCAGCCGAATGATTGAGTACATCAGAAGTTTCTCATGTTCGAAGCTTTTCAGATGGCAATGATTGTAGGTATAGGATTTGTTTTTAACAGGAATATTGAATAAGATTTAGGACCACTATATGCCCATGGAAATTTGATCTCCAAGTGCATATTCATGTCTACCAACATTTTTCTGGTCATTCTGTGACGTCATTATATGCAAAAACTTTAAATTTTTGCTTGAATGCTGCATTATCAAGACACTGGAACTATAACTTGCATTTTCTCCCATGACAGAAATTTGAAAATGTATTTTAGATTAGTATAGCCAACTTTTATATCAATTACGAGGTTCCAAAATCCTAATTGTTTTCTATCGTATTGCATTGAGGAATTACATTTTTTCAGTTGGCTAGAATGATGTTACTGTTTTTTGAATTAAATGCTCTTGGCATAGCCAGTTGTAAAATCTTCTTCAGTTTTCTTAAATCTTTTCCCTGTGTTGACTCTTTCCAAATTTTAATGTATATCAAGTTCTCCTAATGCTTCTTTTTCCTCTGCAGGCTAAATCTCCAAATTATATTGCGACTTTGAAACAAATCTTCCCCAATGTTGAGCAGATCGATTCAGAAATGTTTGCTTAGCATATCTGATTTGACCTGTGACAAATTTTGGTATGAACTTATACAAAGAGAGGAAGTTTGGTGCTGACACCGGATAATTCTCAAGCTAATCTCATTTTAGTGGGATTTATAGCTCAATATGGTACTTCCCGGAGGAGCTACATTGAAGAAGTTTTGAACTTCTAAGGAGCAGAGGTCCAAGGGACTTGCATCCCAAAACTGTTTTGCAACTTTCTCATGGAATCATTTTTCTTACATTCCAGTATTATGTTTTTCAGGAGTTATTGTTTACCAAAAAACGTTGCCTTGTTTCTTTGGTTGGGGGGTTTAAACCATCTGAAGATTAAAGAAGTGCTTGATTGTGGTTAACAAATCATAATTGTTGTTGATTTACAGAGTTTCTTTCTTCCAAATGTCGTGAAACCAAGCTTTCACCCATAGGTGTTTAGACTGAGCACTTTCATATCGAACCAAACCTAGTTCCTCCATCGCACAGCCATTTCCCACCATTAAGACTTGGTAACCTGACATTCTATTTGTTATTTTGAAGGCCAGGATTTTGAAGCTGAACAGACTGACTCAAATTCTGGTGCCAATACCCTCCAAACTATGTTCATGAGCCTAAACCCTTTTGGGAGATGGGTTCTAACAATAAACAAGAGCACCATCTAATAAGTATTAACAATCATACTAAGTATTTCAAGATTATTGACAGTTTCATTTCAAGATTGTTCGTCGTCATATATAAATTTCATTTCTTAATCAAACCTTACAATGTAATTGCTTCGAATGGCATATATCGTCGCGTTAAATTTAATCACTCATATACTCTAGCCTCATCCATGTACTGGTATCCATTTCCAAATCAGAATATATGATTTATAGGCTCGTTTGTTTTCTTTTACTACAAAAATGAATATTTTGCTTGTGCAGTTCATAATTTGTTTTGTATTAATATTGAAGGGACAGAAATCTAAAATTGGACACAAGTACATGAATGGCATCTTAATAATTTGATTTTAATGTCGAAAATGTCAATTCATATAAATTTATATCAATCCAGATAGTGAAATTGCTTTCTTGCATTTTCAACCCCTTGTTTATTATGCAATTTCCATTAGCGGTCTTATTTTTCAAGTACTCGTACTTTCAATTGAGAATGCATTTGCCTATACCATGCAAACAAGGACATGATATGTGTTCGAGGCTAGAATTAATCATTCGAAAATGGATAACAAGAAGTGACAACCACACCAAGTGGATGAAACCTGTGATTTTATTCTATCGTACCTATTTTTTATTGCTTTTATCACATATCACTTTGTCGATGTTAACCAACAAATTCATATTATTCTATTATTGTTTCAATTTTCTTGTATAAATACGCAAGTGTTGGAACACAGTTACACAGCTTTGATGATTGAATATAAACATTGCATTTTTTTGGAGTGTTCCTCATTGATCTAATTATCGGCATTCATTTTCGAATCAACGAGTATCGTCAATAACCTATGTTGTTCTTAGTTCTTACACGCTTCCACTACATCACCAAGGCCCTGTTTGATAGGGCAAGTTTTCCATGGAAGATGGAAAACTTTTTGCCATTTTTCACTTTTTTGAGTGTTTGATAGGAAACATTTTCCAAGTAATTGATTTTCCATCTTTTTTTGGTTTGCCACGTTTTCTTGCTTTTTTAGGTAAATCATTTCCCACCACTATGGTGGGAATTGGTTTTCTAGGCAACTTTTTCTTAATTTATTAATTTATTTTTGGTAATGAAAACAAATTATATTTTCAATTGTAACAAATTATATCTCTTTAATGAACAATTTTTATGAAAAATAAAGTCAAACGAACACCAAAAGATCCAAAATTTTAATATTATCTAGATGAAAAATTATATCAATCAAACACAATTAATTGACAATTCTCAATAAAACAAGTTCTATGTAATTCAATTTCGTAGAATTCATTTTCTTTTAACCCAAATTTCATTCTTACAATCAAACTAACATCAAATGTATTGACACTTGAAATTAGGATTTCATGTGTACTATAATTAGTTGGGAACAATATATTTCTAAGGTAT
>CAIGRN010117915.1:0-15164 GCA_903798345.1 Fraxinus anomala
CCCTTCAACATTTTTTCACAACATTGTGAAAATTCTAGCTCAATCACTGGTTCCGTCAATGAAACTGTAAGGCGCGAGACCTCAAAATAGAAATACTACGAAAAAAAAAATCAATATTTTACTTTCGAGATCATATTTAGCTTTACATATTATTATTATTAAGGATATAGAGCTAAATTAGTACTAACTGCTATTTTTATCCAGTACTAAGAGATGGAATTATGCAGCAATTTAATACTTATCCTTTCTTCCTATGCCTTTAAACTTCAATATTCGACAACATTGAATGAACCACTAATCGAGAAACAATTGTGTGAACGATTTACAGAAAATAAAAGAAAAAAATAAAATAATTAAGCCAGCTTCTTAGTTGGTAACTAAATGTAGCCAAAAAATTAAGAATAAATCTTTGGAATAATTTTGAGGATAGCCAGCTTACTCCGCAGAAGGCGAGGATAACAAGTTCAAAAGGAAGCCAGCCATAATTCCAATGAGTCCCACAATGAGTGCAAATCTAAATGAGAAACCTGGATCAACTTTACGATTTCTACGTCTCTTGAGAACTTCCTGCAAGTGAAAGCATCAGAATATGAGCATGGAATGACCATCTAAGCGTGTGTTTGAAACAACCAATGAAGGTGGGAAGAGAAATCGAAAAAGATTGTTTCTAACATGAAGTCCATTTATGAAAATGATCATCCTTAGCCTACCAAAAGGTCACCAAAAAAGGATAACAATTGATAATGTTAAATTTTGAGTTTTAAATCAGCTTTTCATTGTTACCCTTATCTCTGAGCGTTTGACAAAAGGTCTATATATTCCCAGTAGGATGTACAAGAGCAATCTAGGAAATACGCAAACCAACAAGTTCTATTACACTTCTATATATTCCCACTGGGATGTACAAGAGCAATCTAGGAAATACGCAAACCAACAAGTTCTATTACAACTTTTTTTGTGCATGCTAAGTTTAGTATATATTTATTTATACATCACACGAACAAGAGAAAGGCAAGTGCATTCACCAGGTCTAGTTGTAGTTGTTGTGTTTGACGGACAGCTGCATCTCTTTCTTCCTTGAGACTCTGCAAAGTTTGATTCTGCAACATGAGAGAAAAATATTGCTCATAATAGTAATAAAGGAAGGGGAACATAAGTTCAAATTTCCACATTGCTTGAATACCAAACTTCAAATATTTTAATTTAGTAAGCATTATATACTAACAGTGTATCATAGTTCCTGGGTGAGCAATCAAAAGTTTTGGTTTGGGCACGAAGGTTACTTGTGAAGGATAGTTTGGAAAATAAAACATAGAATGGATAAAGGTGGTAAAGGAATTTCGAGAACAGAAGGCCCATCTCTCTTCAAGAATTTGATAACATATGCAGGCCACACTTGAATCCCACAGAAGATATATCTTGAACCCATTAGCGCCACCTTGATGAGCCGACTTCTAACCACCCAGTTCCATTCCCCTGGCTAGTCTAATTACTAGATTCCAGAGACAGAGGTCCTATTTACGAGGTTGTGATGCCTAAAAACTGGCTTCCAAAGCGTCACATTGTTGTTTCAAGAGAAAACTAAAATACTTCTATCTCTGATGTGAATTCCTCGAGGAACCATCTCCTAGCATAGTCCAACTCCAGTGGCAAGGAAAGAGAAGATGTTGATGTGAGAGTGCAGGAACAATACAATCCTAACTAGAGTAATGAAAACTAATTCGAGTTTAGAATCTGTGGTTTAAAAGTGGATAAAGCATTGTATGAGCAAGGTCAAGAATGGAATAAAGGTAAGCAGAACAAAGGGACTAAAAATGTGAAGGAGATTAAGGGTCTGTTCCAGGATAAGAACCACCGTAGAACAGGGAATTTGTCTTTTTCAAGGTTTTTAGTTGCAATCGGTTATAAACTTACAGAAGCTTTCTTTGGCTGTGTAAGGCATGGATTAAGGAGTTGGATGAAGGAATTTAAGGGCTATGGTCCGAGTTTTCATTGAAGTAAGCCTGCAATAAATAATAGAAAATGCATGACAAAAGAAATTTTATTGAATTGAACGGCGAAAAATAATCAACATGAATTATGATTTGTTTCATCTCAAGCCAAAAAAATATGAGAAAGCATATACACAACTCAGAAACGAAGACATCAGAAGATAAACTTGACACGTATTATATAAACACATATACATAATACATGCACACATAGACATAAATACACACATTGATATACATGTATATGTATATATAAGGCATTGATCATGGGGTCTGACTTCAGCTAACTCAAAAGAAAGTGCGAGATAAAGGAATTGATACCACCTAACTTGAAGCCTTAGTTTCTCACTGATCTCAAAAGAACAGAAAAGCCAACGGCAAGTTTTGTTTATAAGCACTGTTGAAGTAATTTCATACCGGAAAAATCGGCAAAACGGGAAGACATTACGTAACTAGGAAAAAATAATTGTTAGATCTTAAGATATCTTGAAACCAAGGAATCTAAATAATATCTGAAGTCAAGGAAAATACAGTAACTCGTGCTATGGAATTTACCATTGTTGATCTACTCTAATTAAAAAGTAATATTTAATTCTTTGTTATGACATAATTGTAGTTGGGAAGATATTCAAGTGTCATATGCCCCCAGGTAGATATTAGAACTGTTTTACAAAAGTTATTATGCATCCTACCTATGCTCGTTTCCCTAATGATTCTCCATACTTTTTCCTGCGATTTTCTGTATTATTTATTTTAAAAGATATTTTTCTCTTAAATAGCTACC
The DNA here is from genome assembly GCA_903798345.1 of Fraxinus anomala. Taxonomy (NCBI): domain Eukaryota; kingdom Viridiplantae; phylum Streptophyta; class Magnoliopsida; order Lamiales; family Oleaceae; genus Fraxinus; species Fraxinus anomala. The sequence continues at coordinate 2,776 of CAIGRN010117915.1, forward strand.
ATATAAAATGCAGCATGCCTCATGTTATGCCTTCACCTTTAGACACCGGTGTTGACCTTAAGAAAGTCCACCTAAAGGAAATAATTATGAGAAGACTTGGACTGCATAAAGGTAATATTTTGAAATTGTATTTCAGCTGCCTGAGGCTACGAAATGCAAGTCATAACAATTGTGCTAAATCATAAATGAAATGTGATGTTTATATGGCATTGCAAGCACGACTTCCAATAGTAGGTGTTTTCCTTGTAGAAAGAATAGACAGAGTGGTATCATCAGTGCCATGTGAATAGCAATACATTCAGATGTATGTTTAATTGACAGATAAATAAACCAGCACATTTGAACCTCAATCACGTGGTTGAGCTCTTTATTCCTAGGCCCTAAACTTTCTGGACCTGGGAGTTCTGTAAGCCTTGACACTCTCCTCATTAGCTCTTACATACACCACCCTCTTCAAAATGCCAATGAGGCTATATAGATAACCAGTTTTATTAACTATTTTAGAGAATTCTATAACTAAAATCGCTCATAAGAAGTCAAACAACGAAAGCAATCACGCTAATAATCTGCTGAAGGAAAAGTGATAAAATAGAATTTATACCATCGAAGATAACAGAACAATTTCTCTTGATCATTTCAAAGTATATTATACTAAATTGTGATTTACAACCATCAGAGGAATGTTGGATTGAACAGTATGAGCTTGAAACAGATAATTTGCAATCACTTCATTAAGAAAAATAGGGAAAAAAATTGGATTTTTATAAAAATTTGATGGAGTACACAAAGAAAAGATGAATTGTAACAAAACCCACATGGCTTACATCAAAGTTTTGTTCATATCCATCTTGTACGTTTCCAGACACCGAATAAGGGAACATGTAGATGACCTTAAGCTTGCACTCCTCTATTGTTCTTTCGCCTTCCTTACTAAACTGGATGCACCATTTACATTTGCAAGAGGAAAAAAATGTAATTTACATTCTATGGATGTAATGAAACTAACGGTATAAGGGAAGTATACTAAAAGATCTTACAGTATCAGTCGAGAGCTCATTGACATCAGTATGTGGAGCAACTGTTGTGCTTTGCAGGAGAAATTTATCTTTAGATTGCTTATCTGGAGGGTATTCCCGTTGAGCTTGAAGGGTGACTGTATGTGCATCAGAAGGTAAAATAATAACAAGAATAAAGGTTGGAACATTGGGTCAAATAGTGCACCACACACAAGCAATTGATACATGAAGAGAGACATCCATTCAGTTGAATGTACAATCTTTACAACAGTTACCAGTACCACAACCATGCATAGCGCACATAACACTGAAACTAGTAGCTCTCTTCAGAAGCCTAACATTTGCGCTATAGTACTAGAAAGATTGATATCAAAATCCCCATAAAGAAACTTCATTTGAACTTGAATCTAGAGGTGTTACAGCTGGGGATAAAAATGTGCTTATTTTGCAAACTATATTAAGGTCAGGGAAAACCCGAAAGCCAGCCACTGTTACGAGGAAAGATACGACAGATATCACAAAAGATTTTAATCTATGATATTAGATTCTCTATGGTCCCATTCATCATCAATTTGGTGCAAAATTTTAAAGAGAGATTGCCATATTGCAGGTATCTTCAGAATTGACAGGTGCATAGACAATAAATCCCACAGCTCTGCTGTTGGGATTTATTTTTAATTATAAAGGTCCAACATACATCAAGCTTGTGATAGAATCTAAGTGTGGAAACAAGAAAAAAATAGTCTTCAAGGGATAAGGAGGCGAGACAGTTGGCTACATGTGAACTAGAATATGCAAATAGGTGTCTCACACTCACTTCCAAGTAAATTGAATTTTTGACTCCTGGGTATCTATTATAAAGTTGATATATGTACATGTGTAATATACTGCTTTGCAGGTATTTCAGTGTCAAAAGCCTTCCTATGTTTATGAATAATGATACAGCATCAAAAAGCAATTCCACATCGAGACACAGATCTTAACAATATTTCATAAACCTAATACAAATAAGAAATATTATAGATAACCACCTCTTATGATGCAAGAGTCCCAAGGAAGTACCACACCAGTGTTCGGACGCACGAAGTACTTCTTTGGAGAAGTAGTTTTCACCTAAAATAAATAAATGCACAAATTTACATTCAAAGATGTAACAAAATGACATACAATATCAAGTTGCAAGAAATCAATTATGCGACTGAGTATGGAGTACCTTGAAAGCAACATGGTGTTCAGTTCTGTTTGTAACTTTAAGATCACAGTAACTTTGTTTCTCCAGCTCAACTGATCAAAGAAATATTCACAACAATGCAGTAAGTAATCATGACCTTCTACAGTATGTTAATCAATTATGATGCAACAATAGAGATGCCTTTTTATCTCATTGCTTTAGATCTTTCCTTTCACAGTCAATAATTTAATCAGGAGACTACCATGTACAACAATTATAATGAAGCAACCAGATGACTGTGGAGAAAATACAGGAGAGATGATTTTGCGATTAGTGCGACCGATTTGCAAATGTTCCTTTGAGCATATAGATTGTTAGCCCAAGTCCTGAAGTAATGCCAAACTTCGTAATGTAAATCTAGGGGTGTCAAGTGGGGTGAGCCACTCGCCACCTTGCCTCATCACGAATGAGGCGAACCATGGGCACAAGCCGAACAACCGAACAATGAGTTGGCTCGCAATCCGCTTGCCATTGAGAGTGAAAAAGCAATTTTTAGTTAAAAAAAGGGCTCGGTGGGGCGAGCCAAGCCCGGGTTTTCAGAAACCAGCCAGCTCAAGCTCCGCTCATTTAACATCCCTATGTAAATCTCAATTATCTGTGGAAGTTTGTTACAACTATTTTGACTGCATAAATAGATATATCTTTTCATTTGCTTTATCTATAGCCATTACCTCATTTAAATCACAGACGCTTAGCTCAAACATTTTTCTTCTTTCCCTGAGGATTCCCTCTTCATGGATTGAAGGTGGGTTTGGCTTCCTAAAAATGCCAATGCTATAGTCCTTGAAGTTCACATGGCAAAATCATCAAACCTAAAGTATCCTCTTCTATGTCCCCGTATTACCCCCAAAGACCTAATCCTCTTTATCGTGACCCTCAACGTGTATACCAGTGCCACCACGCCGTTCAACTCTTGAATGCATCTTTTCAAGCTGTCCAGTATATTGTCTCACAAAGTAAATGCCATTTGATATCCAACTTGTTTTAGCTTCATCTATATCTCAAATTCAAAATGCGGTACGAGGATGAACTGAGAGTTGATTGGTTGATTTCAGAAGTTTGGAATCAGAATATGCACAACATAACGATGATAAAACAGGAATATCTAAAATCCTATTTTCCCAAATTTAATCAAATCTTACCTTCACCAAACATTTAACTATCGCTCACATGCATGTATTAAATTCAATCTCTCGACCTCATTCATTCATCCAAAACAATCAACTTTACATTTAAATTCATAACACACACATTGCCAGTAGTTCCATCTGTTACTTATAGTCGGTTGATCCATAAACAGAAATTATTGAACCTTAAAAATCCTTACTTCGTGAATGATTCATTAAATTCTCATTTTCATTCGCTACATTATATACTTCAGCCTAGCACAAGTAAAACAAAAAACAGAAGCAAGAAAAGGAAAAGAACACAAAACTTAGAAAAGTTGAGAGAAATCACATTGAAACTTAAGGTCTTCTGGTTGTACAGAGATCAACTGATTAGCAACACTAGTCATGGTAGCAACGACCACAGCAGATCACTACTCCAAAAGAGAAGCAAAAAAAGTTTCAACCAACGAAACAATCAATCAATCAAATCCTACATAAGAACCTGCAACAAACAATCAACAGTAGAAAACGCAAACCCTAGGTCACCAAAAAATTAGTAGAATAACAGAAAAGTAAATATGAAAGTGTATGAAGGAATTAGAACGTAAAGAGAAAATGAAGGAGCAAAATTAGGATCACGTAGAAACTGACAAACAATTCTTCACCTCAAAAATCGCTTCGCTGGTCCGAAACTCCGAATAATTGCAAATTTGATCACCATTAGAATTTGATTTATTTCTCAATGACCAGAAAGAAGGAAGAACAATTTCAGAGAGGAGGAGGACACGTGTTTAAAGAGGAGAATGAAAGACGCCCGCTTCAAAAGCAAACTCCAGGCTGGTTGGGTATGTGTACTGTCCTGACACGTGTCATCCAGCTTGGATTTGCTCTTTGGTTCCCTAAGCATTGACCCATATGAATTAAAATAATACTGTTTAGCCCCAAATTATAATCGCAACTTAAGAGGTGATAGATTAACGGTGTGTTTGATGGATATTATTGAAAAAATAATATATTTTAAATAGTGATATGACGTGAAATATATGGTTAAAAAATAAGAAAAAATTATTGATGTGATAAAAAATATTATTTTATTGAAGAATGTGATGTTGAAAATGAGTTATGAAATAATGTATTTTGAAAGAATAGATATCAAACATGGGCTAAATCAAACACTTATCGTTTAAGGTTACATTAACGCCACATAATTATAATCCCATAAAATGTAGAGTTTTGGCATTTATACACAGAGATTGATACTCCGATGCACACACCCCACAATAGAGGGAATCCACGGGCCACGGCCAATAAAAAAGTGTGAAATGTTTTTGGATTTACGTGTAGAATATTTTATTGTATAAATATATAGTTGAAAATATGTAAAAAAAATTGAAAATATATGAGACAAGGAGGGAGTTTGATATCCAAATTAATAACGCTTAGTTAGTCATATTTTATTTAGAGTAATGATATTCATCTTTATTGGGGTTGAATCTCATTTTATGTAGCAATTATATGATATTAAATGATAGATTCATTTAAATACAAAGTCACATGACTCATTTAATTGAGTTTATTATTTAATGTCATGTAATTACCATATAGATTGGGGTTCAACTCTAGTGAAGATGAATATCATTATTCTTTTATTTATAATTTTTTTTTTTTTTTTTTTTGAGTTTTACCATTTTCCAAGAAATAAGACGAATTTAGGTTGACATGATAAGATTTCATTCTTATCGCCTGAATTAGATCTGAATCTCGATTCTTGATTATATATTTCTTCATTAATGAACATGCACTAATTATTAACCACATAATTATTTTGATTGTGTGAAGAAATAGGTCTTTTTCAGATACCAACTCGTCATTTACTTCTCCATTCATAGATGAGCGCTAATCATTAATCTCATGATCATCCCACCAATTTTAATACTTAGTTACTTCAAAAGCAATACACGTGTTGATGTACAATCATTGGAATTTGTCTTTCAAAAATTGTGAAGTGATTTAATCTCAAGGAGCGATGCTATTTAATATTACTCGTGTTAAAAAAAACTCCAATTTAGATGATATTTGTTAACTTTGAAAAATGGCTTCGACATATGATCAACAGAACAAGTCTTCACGTCAACTCTTTCCTGCACGTGTAGTACGTCATTAGTAACTCGTGACCTTTTTTGGAGAGTTCGGGAGTGACCGCAAGCACTCCAACGATCAAGTTAGTTCAAGGTTCAACCGGAAGAGGTTCACCGGCGGTAGAACACCTGTCGGGAAGAGGTTGATAAAGTGCAGTAATAAAGTGCAAATGTTTAAGGGAGATGATGATACTCAAGTTTGCAACATGGTAGGAGAAAAATTGATCCCAAATCCATCTTCTAGCACAAGGAGGGGATATTTATACTAAGGATGAAGAGGAGAGCAGTTGAATGAGGAAACACATGTTATCAGATCCTCATGGCCCATCCTCTCTTAGGTGTCAATATGTCCATCTTTAAGTTGGCTGGCATTGAATGTTTCTGACAAGGGCAGGTGAATTGACCGTTTGGGTCCTGCCACACGTCCCGGATTTGACTTTGGAAAGATCTTTCTACAAGAGATCTTTGATGGGGCGGGGCGGGGCGGGGCGGGGCGGGGCGGGGCGGAAGTGGAGTACGGGCCTTTTCATCCGCGGTGTATCGCAGATGAGTTCGGTTCCTTCGCTAGCATATGTTCAGATCGCCACTCATGCAATCACTTCGGCTTATGCAGTCAGCTCGTCTTATGCGTGTTCACCTCAGTGGACGTGTGGCGTGGTGTGGGACACTTCTGCTGACACGTAGAGGGTGAGGTGGCAGGTCTGACATATGCCCATAACAATAGTCCCACAAGTCCATGTATGGATATTCATATAATACAAGAACTTTTAGTTTTTATTGCTGGGACGCATGGGGACGAACTTTGGAGGCATGCAGTAACGTCAATGCTTTCGCTGAACGTTGATACGAAGTGAATTGTGATGTGTCCGGAGCGACCATAGTTGGCAACTCCAGAGGGAGTTGTTGCAACTTTGGATTCTGCTCTGGTCGAAGTGATATGGGTTGGCAATTCTATGGAGAGCTATTGCAGCGCGAAGTTGTTGTGACCGAAGCCATAGTAGTTTGCAACTCTAGAGGGAGTTGTTGCAACATCAGATTCTGCTCTGGCCGAAGTGATGTGGGTTGGCAACTCTATGGAGAGCTATTGCAGCGAGAAGCTGTTGTGACCGAAGCGATAGTAGTTGGTAACTCCAGAGGGAATTGTTGCAACATCAGATCCTGCTCTGGTCGAAGTGATATGGGTTGGCAACTCTTTGGAGAGCTATTGCAACGCGAAGCTTTAAATGGCGGGGTGACGAGTCTGAAGAAAGCCTTGGGCTTTTTGCCAATGATTTGAAAGCATTCGCACCTTCCCGAGATACATCGATGGGACATCTGCTTGCTTCCAAGGCACGCCTCCTTTGCCATAAATGGTAACGATTGCGACTCCCATTCCTCAAGACTATGCGTTCAGGTTATGTGGAGACTCACTGCTTTATCGGGACCATTGATCTCGACAACCTTTGATTTCAACAGTGATTCTGAGGTCTCAGCTTTAGATGGGCTAGATGCAATTGGAATTGATCCAATGGATGGGGCGAGTCTTGGCATACCTATATAAGGCCCAAACCTCCTCCTTTTGCCATTTTTACCTTCGCGAAACTCTCAAAATGAAACCTTTGATCTCCGTTTTCTGTTTTCGACGACCAAAGCAACTTCTGTGGTGTTTAAAAGTTCCGACGGCCTTCTATTCGTAAGTTCCGATGACTTTTGCTCTCCGTTTTCTGTTTTTCTTCTAATTTCTGAGTAAATATCTTCTGAGAGGTTAAGGAGTGTATCGACGAGTGGGGAGAGAGAGGCTGAGAGTTCTGAGTTGAGAGACCCCATAGTCGTCTCTTCGGATGAGATTGGTAGGGCCATTAGGTCAGGGAAAAATATTTGGAAGATGCCCGCCTCGCTCGTAGACACCTCGATTTAGTGGAGGGCTTCCAACTATCCGTCTAAGGTTACTTTGGAGACCTTAGAGAAGTGTAGGCGAGTTTTTAGAATACCTAACAATATTGAACTGATAGTCCCCGAGCCGAGCGAAAAGTCTTGTTATCCGGGCCAGGATGTGTGGCGGTAAGTGAGAACCTCTTCAGGGCGGGCCTCAGGCTATCTTTCCACCCTTTCTTTAGGTTAGTTCTCCTATGGGTTGGCCCCGACCCAACTTAACCAGAACGCTTGGTCCCACATGGTTGGGACGTGGATGCTATGGCGTAAGGTCAGCCTAGACCTAGATATACCCTTCAGCGTTTTCCACTCCATCTTTCTCCTCAAGAGTATAGTCGGGGATGAGAAAAGTAATGGGTGGTACTACTTAGCTCCTTGGATGTCCCATTCTCCATTTGTAGTAGGGCTGCCATCCTCGGTCAAATGATGGAGGAGTTCGTGGTTTTGAGCAACTGGGAAGTGGGACACCATGGAAAATGACCCCAGGCACCCCTTACAGTCCCCACCTCTTTCTCCACTACCAGTAAGTTTCGCTCCCGAGTTGATTTACTTGACCAATTTTTTCTTATGGTTTTAATATTTTCGTTGTTTGCAGGTTCCCTTTTGAGGTGTGAGATTTCTAAGGAGGAGTGGGATATCATTAGTCAACTTTATCAGACGCCCCACCTGGAGAGGAGTTATAACGAGCTGATTCACCAGAACACATCGTTCACACTGCACGGACTGATGGCGAGTCAAAGTAAAGATGTCCGCTCGGCTCTTTATTGGGATATTTTCCTTTCTCGACACTTAACCAACATTCATTTCTCGTAGGAGATTTTGATAAGAAGAAAGTGTTGAGGCCTGACTTCGCCTCCATCCGTCGGAGTGTTGCGGAGGCCAAAATGTTGAAAACAAGCTCGGATGCTTACAAGAAGCAGTTTGAGAAGCTTCTTTCCCTCAGCAAGGCTCAACAGCTGACTGAGGAAGACGAGGCGGAGGAAGGAGCCTCCCTCGTGAAAAGAAAAAGGGGATCTGCCTCTGCTTCTGACGTGAAGCCTCATTTTCCACCGACTACCGGGGTGACCATCGTAACCCTATTGATGATCCCAAAGGCTATAGTGCCTATTACTGCATACATGGGTGAGAGGCTCGGAATAAGGTGATTGATTTTTTGGGGAGCAAGGATGAGGACCTCTCAGAGGCGGTATTGGAAATGCTGCCTCCAGAAATCGCTGCTGTCACCCGAGTCCACAACAAGTATTGGATCGGGACCTGGCAAGACCATGCCACCTCGTGCGAAATCGAGGATCTTTTGGCGGCCAACAATGCCTGTTTGGCCAGGGCTTTGAGTATGGGCACGATGACTGAGGACCTAGTTCGAGGCCTTCGTAAGAAAAACAAAGAGTTGGAGAAGAGGATAAAAGCCTCGTCGAACTGGGAGGCAGAGGTGGCGAAGGCCAACAAAAAGGTCAAGGAGGCTGAGGAGAATTGGGTCGTGGCCACCTCCAAATTAGATTCGACTGAAATCCGGGTAAATCAACTCAAGAACGAGCTACACGAGTCGGCTTCCCATGTGCCCGCTTTGACAAAAGGGTTGATCAGGCCAATGACCACCAGAGAATTACCTCAGAGGCTCTGGTTGAAGCCAATAAGCAAAAAGCCAAACTGAGGACGCTTTCTGAGGCTCAAGCAGAATAAATTGAGTATCTGAAGGTCGAAGTGAAGACGGTTTGGGAGGCAACAGTCGAAGACTACAAAGCCAACTTTGACAAAACTAAGGAGTATGACGACTTCGCCAATTACTGGGCTTCATGGAGTGCCCAGGAGATCATGTCTCGACTGCAAGAAAAGCATCCGGAGCTTGACATCAACTTCCTAAAGGAAGAGTTCAGAGGCTACACTGGGGGTCGACCGATGATGGAAGAGGAGGCGACGGAGGAGGCCCCTCGGGAAGAAGTGGGGGCATGGGCAATTGTTAGCATAGATTAAACCTTGTATCCCTTGTACTTAGCTTCAGTCCTATTTTGTCAATGAAATTCATTTTCTTCCAAGTGTTGTAGCCTCTTCTTTTACTTTACTTTATTCCAATTGTACAAAGTAATTGTTCCTATCTTCGCTTCGGATAAACAACTAAATTATTCCAAGTTCAATCGCATCGACTTACCTCAACCATTTAATAAAATAGGAGAAGCCAATGGAGAACCAAGTAATATCGCATCCGTCTTGCTTAACCACTTAATAAAATGGAAGAAGCCAATGAAGTGGTTATGTTGAAGATATTCTGCCTCAACAGAGATGGCACCCGTACTACTTCTGACTACGCAGATGTCCGCGAAGGTGACCCCTTTGAAGGAGCTTGCACCTCGACAAGGTTACTTTGTTACGAGCGCTTTCTGTTTCATCAAAGATGGCACTCGCACCGCTTCTGACTACGCAGATCTCTTTGGAGGTAACTCCTTTGGAGGAGCTTGCACCCCGACAAGGTTGTTTTGATATCTCAACACATGAGTGTGGTGAAATGGAAGATTCATTCATTTGATTGCAATATTTACAAAGTTACAAGCTTCCTACTGGTAGTACTTACCTTTGGAGAAGCTTGCACCTCGACAAGGTTGTTTTGATATCTCAATGCATGAGTGTGGTGAAATGGAAAATTCATTCATTTGATGGCAATATTTACGAAGTTACAAGCTTCCTACTGGTAGTACTTTCTTAGGTGCTCAATGTTTCAGGGGTGAGGCATCACTTTTCTTTCTAGGTCATCTATTTTGTATGTGCCAGGCCTGACCTCTTCAACAATTCAGTATGGACCTTCCCAGTTGGGGCCCAAAGTTTCCGTGCTGGGGTCCTTAGTTGATGGGAACACCTTGTGGAGGACCAGGTCTCCAATGCGGAAGACCTTTTTCTTCACTTTGGCATTATAGTAGCGCATCATCCTACGCTGGTAGGAGGCAAGCTTGGCTTGAGAATCATCCCTCATTTCTTCAAAAAGATCCAGTTCGAGTCTCCTTAGCTTATCATTTGCCACTTCATTTAAGTGGATACGACGAGGAGAAGGGACACCAACCTCTACATGGCTCATGACCTCAGCTCTATAAGTTATGGAAAATGGAGTTTTCCCAGTAGCTGTTTTGCAAGAAGTTCTGATGACCTAGAGGACTTGCGGGAGCTTGTCTACCTAGGCCCCTTTGGAGGCATCTAGCTTCCTTTTCAAGGTGAGTTTTATGGTTTAGTGAAGAGAAATGCTTCCTGATTTCGAGCTCATAATTTCGAGCTCATCGCATAAGTCCCGGATCTTCATGTTGTCGAATTGTTTGCCATTATCTGAGACCAAGGAATGAGGTATGACGAACTGACATATGATGTTCTTCCAGAGGAATTTAGAGGTGTTTGCTTCAGTGATCTTGGACAGGGGCTCTGCTTCTACCCATTTGGTGAAGTAGTCAATGGTAACGATAGCGAAGCGAGCGCTTGCCCTCCCTTTGGGTAGGGGCTAATGAAATCTACACCCCATTTGGCGAATGGCCAGGGGCTGGATACAACAGTGAGTTCTTGAGATGGTTGCCTCTATATATTGGAGAAGCATTGGCACTTGTCACATTTGCGTACAAAATCGATGCATCCCTTTTCAGGGTCGGCCAGTAATATCCTTGCCTGAGTATTTTGTGCACCAAGGCCGGTCCACTGGAATGTTTTTCACAAATGCTTTCATGCACTTCTCTAATAATATAATTCACTTATTCTCCCCCTATACATCTGAGGAGGGGAGAGGAGAAGTCACGCTTATACAGGATATCGTCATGTAGGACGAACCGAGCAGCTCTCCTTCGAAGCCTTCGTGCTTCAATTTCATCCTTTGGCAAAGTCAGTTATCTAAAGAAGGCAAGGATAGGTAGCATCCATGGCAGAGTACTCTCAATCCACATTAGTTTTTTACCTTTCTTGATAGACGGTTCGGCCAGGTGCTCGATTGGCACTATTTTTGAGCAGTTTCGAATCTTTGCTATTGGCTGCTTTGATAGGGCATCTGCATGGGAGTTCTCCTGGCACGGCACCTAAATCAATTCGAACTTCTCAAAGTTAGGTAGGGAACCCATGACCAGCTTCAGATAGGCTACCATGTGTTTGTCTCTGGCCACAAAGTTCCCATTGACTTGATTCACCACTAACTGTGAATCACTACTGATAATCAATCTCTTCACTTGAAATTCTCTGGCTAATCGAAGTCCAGCTAGGAGAGCCTCATATTCAGCCACATTGTTGGAAGCTCTAAATCCAAGTCTCATAGCGCANGATTCACCACTAACTGTGAATCACTACTGATAATCAATCTCTTCACTTGAAATTCTCTGGCTAATCGAAGTCCAGCTAGGAGAGCCTCATATTCAGCCACATTGTTGGAAGCTCTAAATCCAAGTCTCATAGCGCAGTTGAGCTTATGTCCATCTAGACTCTCCAGCACAACACCAACTTCGGAGCCTGTCTCTCCCGAGGAGCCATCAACAAAGAGATTCCAGGTAGGAAGCTCCGTCGGTTCCATGTTCACTTCGATTTCGGGGGCCTTAGCGAATTCTGCAATAAAATCAGCCAGGGCTTGGCCCTTGATCGCCGTCCAGGGCGTGTATGTGATTTCAAATTCACTGAGCTCAACAGCCTATTTCAGTAACCTTCCCGAGGGCCTGGAAATATGGCCTCAATTTTCTGGATGAAGTGACCAAAGAAAGAGCTAATTTCTCTATGTCTGGGTAGCGCGCTTTGGCAGGTAGTAAGGCTCTGCTTACATAGTAGATTGGCAATTGGTACGTTTCTTCCTCTCGCACAAGTACCGAGCTGATAGAATTTTTCGCTACCGCCAAGTACAACGATAAAGGTTCTCCTTCATTCGGCTTGCTGAGGAGAGGTGATCGTCCCAAGTAGTTTTTCGACTCCTGGAACGGCTCTTCGCACTCTAGGGTCCATTGAAATTTCTTGCCCCCGTTGAGGATTTTGAAGAAGGGCAAGC
>CAIGRN010117919.1:0-15212 GCA_903798345.1 Fraxinus anomala
TTTTAATTTATACCAATTAGGGGCTGGAATTTTTTTTCCGTGGTTTGATGCAACAGTGGTCCGGATGTATTTGACTACTGAAATAGAGCAGTTTAGGTGAAATTCTTGAAACGGAAACGACGTCGTCGACAACGTTAGGGCTCGCGACGTCGTTCCTTCTCCTCCTCCCTTCGAACCTCGTTCTTCTGCAGCAGACTGCAAGCCTCTGTTTCCCCAATTGAATTATATAACTCCTCTTCAGTTGTTTATAGAATTCATGAAAGGGAAACTTTGAATTCATCAACATAACATCGCAAATTATGTTCTTCATATATAAAGGTACTCTCTCTCTCTCTCTCTCTCTCTCTCTCTCTCTCTCTCTCTCTCTCACACACACACACACACACACACACACACACTGAGAAGTACCGAGTACGTGCGGCCACACGCACAGTCATATCTCTATGATTGTATGCATACATCAATATATAAATACACGCATTACACACATACGTACTTATACATGTATTTGTATACTGAGATTTCGTGGGTCGGTGGACTTAAAACTAATTGTTGTATTCTGGTTTTAAATGAATTTGGGCTTGACTTTTCTAATTTGTAATGGAGATAGAGTATTATGCTATGATTTTCTCAATTTTGTTCGTTGGGTGTTATTCACCTACGAGTTAATTATGTTGATTTCTCGAGGATTAAAAAAAAAAAAAAAAAAAAAAANCTACGAGTTAATTATGTTGATTTCTCGAGGATTAAAAAAAAAAAAAAAAAAAAAAAAAGAGAGAGAGAGAAAGAAAGAAAACCCTTGTTTTCATTGATTTTTGATTCTATTAGCTCAAGAATTAATTTTCTACTTTCTACCATTTTAATTTTGTACAAGTTACTGCTTAAAGTCAAAAAGCTTTTCTTGTAGCTAAATTGTATATACAATTGTGATTGCAATATTACTAATAATTTTTTTGTACAATTATTCTATCCTACCTGGGCGAGTGTTTGCATGTTTCTGGAAATTCAACTTTTTGGATAATGCAATATTGTCAACACACGTTTTTGGGCTTAAAATACATCTGTGTATTTGTTTGATGTTTGCAGGCGAATAGTAAGATGATTTGCATGTTCTACTGCTATTGACTTTTATTTCAAACTTTATATGGACCATCCGCGATCAATGGGTGGCGACGATAATGTTGGTATTCCTGATGACTTGCGATGTAAAAGGTCAGATGGGAAACAATGGAGATGCACTGCCATGTCCATGCCTGATAAAACAGTATGTGAAAAGCATTACATCCAGGCGAAAAAAAGGGCAGCAAATTCTGCAATGCGAGCAAGCATGAAGAAAGCCAGGAGGAAATCTTTAGGTGAAAGTGACATCTACTTGGAGAGCAAGAGTGATGATATGGACCTACCACTCAGTTCACAATTTGGGGACTATTCTGGCTCTGTCCCTGGGAAGAAGTACAAGGAAAAACCATCAAAAAACCGGGTTAATCATTCACCTGAAATGACATCAATGAGGAGCTTCTCGACCCACAATTCTGTGAGGTCAACTGATGACGTAGACAGAGATGGCTCAGAGTATGAAGAGAGTCAGCGGTCACCACCTCCTTTTGCTATGGAATCATCTAGAGGCAGATCAAGAAAGGCGTTTGATTCTAGTCCTATGACGGTGAGTGGAATTGCCTGTTGTCCACCGGGAACTTAATTAATCTACTTTTTGCACTTATAACTTTCTCTCAAGTTTATAAACAAGTGGATAGAGGCATATTTTATAACCTGCGTCAAATTTAGTGCATGTTCAGTAAAGCTGTGGGTCCTAAGTAACGTGTGGAAAAAATTGTGGGCCTATGGAATGTGTGGATAAAAAGATGTTTGACCAGCTTATAATCTTGAAAAAGCATTCCCGAACATGCTCATATTTGTTTACTGATAATTGCTTTCAAGAATTGTCTCATCATGATGCACGTCGATGAAGGAAGTGTCCTTAACCTGTCCTCCTCCTAACAAGTTACTGCAACGTTTCTCTATTCCTGAACTTCTAGTTGTTACAAGTTATCTTTCAATTATTGCACACATGATTTTTGGTTGGCTTGTTATCCTCAGAGGGGGCGCTTGTCATCTACACATTGTTGTTAGTTTGCTGCATCTGTGTAGAATAGAGTGCACCCATTTTTTATAATATATCCGTGATGCCAAAGCATTAATATATTATGACAAGACAAAATCAGACTTGTTTTCTCTAATATACTTTCCATCCGTTTGGAAACCTGTTTATTAATGCGCGCTTAGCAGATTCTAGATTTTGGGAACCATTGGCTAGGAGGGATAATCTGGCAGTGGGGAGACAATTAATTAAGCCCATGCTGCCAGTTGAAGCCTCATGCTGCTTTAGTTAAAAAATATCACTTCGACAGATTAACAGAACTTGAAGCTACAAACAGATGACTAGAACGCTTATTTGTTGGACCCAACTAATTGTGGTTATGTCGGTTGTCTGCGAGCTGCTCTTGTTTTCATTTTTTTGAAACAAAAGAGCTGTTCTTCTTGGGCATTATGTTTTATTCTGGTTGAGTTCTGCCTTCTTTAGGAGTCTTCTGATGATAATGGTGAGCAGCCTTGCCATCAATGTCGTCGTGATGATAGAGACACTGTGATTTGGTGCCATAAATGTAGAAGAAGAGGATACTGTGATAGCTGCATCGCAACTTGGTGAGATAGAATCTTGTATGAAAAGAATTTGGTTTTATTTTTTTGTTTCTCGTGCCAAACTGATGAGGAGATACTTCATTTCTCAGGTATTCTGACATCCCAGTGGAAGAGATTGAGAGGGTTTGTCCTGCATGTCGTGGCAGTTGTAGTTGCAAGGTGTGTTTGCGGGGAGATAATCTAATTAAGGTATATATCTTTTCCCTGAAGGTTCTTACAGTTGATGGGTTGTTTGATTTCCTTAAGACATTAGTATGATGTATTTATGTTTGTTAGAGAAGATATTCTGCTATTTCTTAATGTAAAGCTCTGTATTTGTTATGAGACAGGCAAGGATTCGAGAGATACCAGCACAAGACAAATTGCAATATCTCCACTGCATTTTATCTTCAGTGCTTCCTGTTGTAAAACAGATCCATAGTGAACAGTGCTCTGAGGTAGAACTGGAAAAAAAGCTCCGAGGTAAGATGTTTTTACGTTTTAATAGCACGTTGGAGTTGAAATTACCATGAATGACATCTTCCATGACCACTGGGTATATCATATTTATGTACAACAGGAAATGAAATAGATCTCGCCAGGACAAAATTGAATGCTGATGAGCAAATGTGCTGGTAAGGTGACAAGATGCATAGTCCATTTACATATGTTACCCTGTTTTGAACTATCAAAAATTTAAATTACTTCATTGTTCATTTCTTTCGTCACCCCAAAAAAAGGGGGAATGCGAATGGCATATATTCTTTTTCTGATTGTGTTTATTTCTAATCCATATATCATTTTTTGGGTTAGTTTCTTTTGATACAACTAAAACTAATATAATGCAATGTGCTTTCATTCTCTCTGCATTTTTTGCTTTCAGTAATTTCTGCAGGACACCAATTATTGATTATCATCGCCATTGCACGAATTGCTCTTATGATCTGTGCCTTAACTGCTGCAAAGATATTCGAGAAGCGTCCAAGTTTTCTTTCAATGGAGAGATGGATCAAATCGCAGGTGGAGGTAGTGACAACGAGATGGTGTCTGCACAAGAGAAATTGTCTAACGTTCAGCTAAATTCATTCGAGAAGTTTTCTGGTTGGAAAGCCAACAGTGATGGTAGCCTTCCATGTGCCCCAAAGAAATATTGGGGCTGTGGTTCCTCCCTTTTAGTTCTAAAGCGCATCTTCAAGATGAATTGGGTTGCAAAACTAGTAAAAAATGTCGAAGAAATGGTCAGTGGCTGCAAAACATGTAATTCTGATAGTACAGAGAAAATTGGATTTGATCTCAGGCTCTGCCAGGCTGCGCAGAGAACGAATGATAGTGATAATTTATTGTATAATCCATCTTCAGAAGACATTAAAAACAAAGGGATTGGAGACTTCAGAATGCACTGGAGCAGGGGGGAACCTATAATTATTAAGGAGGTTTGTGATATTTCAGCAATGTCGATCTGGGATCCCATGGTTGTATGGAGAGGGATTAAAGAGACGGCTGAAGAGAAAATGAAAGATGATAACAGAACTGTGAAGGCTATTGACTGTTCTGATTGGACTGAGGTATGTTATGGCAGAGTTGCCCATTTATCATTTTAGATAGCAACATGATTTTTATATTTTTCATTTATATAGCAGACAATAGTGTTCACAGATGCGGGTACCAAACTTTCGATGTCTGAGATGTGTTTATGCCAATTCTTTCTGACTTAACATAATTGCAGATTGATATTGAACCCGGAGAGTTCATCAAAGGATACTTTGACGGCAGAATAAATGAAAATGGTTGGCCACAATTGTTAAAGTTGAAGGACTGGCCTTCTCCCAGCTCTTCAGAAGAGTTTCTGTTGTACCAGAGACCTGACTTTATCAGTAAACTTCCTTTGCTTGAATTTATCCATTCCAAATGGGGTCTTCTGAATGTTGCTGCAAAACTGCCTCATTATTCCTTGCAGAATGATGTGGGTCTGAAGATATTTATTTCTTATGGCACTGTAGAAGAACTCGGTCAAGGCGATTCAACAAATAATCTTCATCTCAATATGCGTGACATGGTAAGCAACTCACAAAAAAGTTTTATACTCCATTTTTTCGGAGTTACTTATGAATGATTATTTTGATCATTTGCCCATAATAATCACTGATGTTCACACGTATTTTGCTAGTTACTAAATGTAAATGTACCTCTTGATGATTTGCAATTATGGTTAATTGGCTTCTGATAATATAGGAATTCTATTCACAATGCCCAAGATGGAATACCTACATGCTTGGCTTTTCCTTTATGCCAATGGACTAAAATCGTTTCTTGTCTTTTACTCTACATTGTGTATCTCCGACTTCTCTGTAGATGGATAATTTGAATAGCCATTTTTTCCATTGTAATCAGGTGTTCCTATTGGTGCACATACATGACGTCAAATTAAAAGACGGGCGGACAACAGAGATTGAGACGATGCAAATGGCTGTGATGGAATCTGACTCAAAAGAATTGTGTGGCAGTCCTGAAGTTCACTTGGATAGAGGTGGGTCACCAAAGTTATCACCTAGTGGAAACGATGGTTCTGAGGTTAAAGTAGATTCAGATAATCAAGAGAAGATGGTTGACCAAGGAATTGAAACAAACTTCACTGTTGAAGAGGAAGCTGTTAATCATGAAGACTTGAACATAGTTGGTGGAAATACTCCTGAGAACCTTGAAGCAGGAGCTCTTTGGGACGTCTTCCGCAGACAAGATGTACCGAAGCTGATCGAGTATATAAGTAGTCATTGGAAGGAATTTGGGAATACTGATGACGCCATAAATGATTCTGTAAGTTTTATTGTTTTATCATTTTAGTTGATCTCTAAATGAAGATTTCTCCGGCTGTATGTATTCACATAGCTAAAATCTACTTGTTTTTATGATCAGGTGCTCTGGCCCCTTTATACGGATGCTATATATTTGGACAGACATCATAAGATAAAGTTGAAAGAAGAATTTGGTAAGTGCAATATTAGGCATTTTAACAAAAACTTGAAAAATGAATTTGGTAAGTGCAATGGTTAATTATTGTTATGATGACTTGGTTTCTGATGTCCAATAATGCAATACCCTTTTTGCCTGACTGCGTATTGAGTTGACTTTTGTGACACTAACATCCAAGTAGAGTGATCAGAGTTTAGTTTGACCATTCTTTTTTCATTGTTTGATGTTATCACTTACACATTTGCATGCTGTGGCATTGGTGGATGTCATACCAATTGAAAGAAATGTAATCTTCGATATTCTATGTAATCTCAAAATCACGAGTACATGTGAATACCCGAGATAAAACGTACCTTGGGTTCTTAAGGCATCAATGGCATACTGGAAGCTAGGGTTTATGTGTGCTAAAGAGATAAAACCACACACTTTTCTTTAAGCCTGAACACGTGTAGCTAAATGGGCATCACATATAAACTGAGGGTAGGGATATCTTCTTGTGATTTAAGCATAGTGCTAGTCCTACCTATGAGGATTGCCAAGACTCCACTATGTCCTCATTAACAAAAATAAGGTGAACAAATACCTTAGTAAAAATTGGCTGTTTTTCTCAGTCTGTGCAGTTGGTCACTGAATTTGATTTATGCAATGGACTCTTTAATGTGTTTGCAACCCTGCATTCTTAATTAAAGGAAAGAAAAGTAGTTTAAATTTATATTTGGATTTCAGGAGTAGAACCGTGGACATTTGAACAGCATCTAGGTGAAGCCATCTTCATCCCCGCTGGATGTCCTGTCCAAGTTAGGCATCTTCAGGTGAGTTGGGGATATACAACTCCGTTTGATAAGCTAATCTATTTCTCTAAAGAGGGTTATTATATGTCATTGCTGCAGCCACTAAAATGTTCATTACGTTTTTATGGTGGTTTTCACATGTTAATGAACCCTTCTTTCCTGTTTCTGCCTAAATAATTTTTGTTGGTTTCTCTTGAAAAGATTGTTGTTTTTATTTTACTTACGGGAAAATCATTTTCCTTTTGGGTGCTTCTATAGAAATTAATTACCATTTTCTATGCATTGCATTAACCACCATGGCCTTTTCCAAAGTGTCCTTCATAAATTTTTTTTGTGAATCCACTGCAGTAAATTATTTTTGGAAACCTTGTTCCATTGTTTTAGGAGTAAAAAGTAATTATATCCCTGCTACAGGCTCTTTTAGTAATTTAATTATAAATGAAAAAATTCCATTCTCCAATTATGTACAGATGCTGAATTGGTCAGTACTGAATCTAATTTGCCTTCATTTTGAATACTCAGTCAACTGTTCAGTTGGGTCTTGATTTTCTTTCTCCTGAAAGTTTGGGTGAGACTGTAAGATTGGCTGAAGAAATCCGTGGTCTTCCAAATGACCACGAGGCAAAGCTTCAATTATTGGAGGTCTGAGAAACAAATTTTTTCTCTACCCCCACTTGTATCCCCAGGTCGGCTTGCTGACATCATTCTATTTTGATAGAGTTCTTAATTGTCTATTTGCTGTTGCAGGTAGGTAAAATATCATTGTATGCAGCAAGTTCAGCCATTAAAGAAGTTCAGAAGTTGGTTCTAGAACCCAAGTAAGCACTTTGTTATGATCTTAGTTTTTGATTCTTGTTATCCAATATGTAGAGAAGGAATCTGAATCGGTATTCTCACTTACCAAGCTTTTGTTTGGGAGAACGCGGGGTTAAAAAGTAGGGAAAAATTATGGGTCCATAGAATGTATAGTTGAAAATGTTTTTGGGGAAAAATGATTTTTTAAAAATCTCTCCCAAATAAAGCCCAAATGACTTGCTGACAAATTTCACCAAACAACTAATGGACTATGACCTGCTAGTTAGCTATAGCTGGTATTGGGGACAGGAGGAAAGTTTACTGTGGGAGCCATTTGCAAGATAATTTTGGTTTTTCTATTAGAAATGTTCATTTGCTATGCTACCATAAACGTTTTAAGTTTTTTACGTAGTTGCAAGGCGTAATTACCTTTCATTTCATTACCATTTGATTATATTTCGTTTGCTATGCTACCATAAACGTTTTAAGTTTTTTACGTAGTTGCAAGGCGTAATTACCTTTCATTTCATTACCATTTGATTATATTTCGTTTGTACTGATCCTGTATTGAAGATTTATCATTTCTTTACTGATTACAATTCCTACTGCCTCTTCTCCTGGGGACAAATCTCTTGAATGAAACCATCATATCCAGATATTCAATATGCTGGGTTAACGCTTTGTGTTTCTGCTGCAGACTTGGTCCAGAACTCGGTTTTGAGGATCCAAATTTAACTGCATTGGTTTCACAGAACTTGGAGAGCATGGTTAAACGAAGGCAGATTACTTGCATATAAGGAACCCTGTGTACTTATGTTGGGTAGAAATATTTGGAAAATTTTACCATTTTATATATTTCTTTGTTGATACAATGTTGTCTTGTATTAAACTTCCCAAGGCATAGGTTGTAATGGCCTTTATGCAGTCCACGATGAGACGATTACTTGTAATTGTGTATGGTTTTGCAGACAAAAAATAGTCCGTTTTAGTGTAAAATTAGGTAAACATAATCTTTGAGCTGTCCGCAAGCAAATCATTGCATGAATTGCTCGGTAATATTTTGTTAAACCACATGTTCTAAAAGTTTAATGAATCTATCAGAGGCGGAATATATTTATTTATATAGAAAATTGAACATTGTCTCTATTAACAATTTTAACATAGAACTTCTAATATAGAATTAGAGAGAGATTTTTATTTTATTTTAATGTAATGTCTGATTCCTTCTGGAGGGAGAATAAAAGTGTTTTAGGATATGTGATTGTCCACAAAGTTGATCTTAAACATGTGAATATTCAACACGATAATGTTTGACATCCAATTTAAAATTACAAAGTTTGGGGTGCGAATAAAAAAAATGTATTCTTGAGTTGAACAACCTCGTAGGTTGTTCCATTACTCCTTTTCAATTTCACAACAACTCCGTTTCAACTACCCACCAACTACAAATTTATTAGTTTACACCAACCTTTTTCTTTTACTATAAAAACAATAGTAAACTTTGATAGGAAGGTCGACTCCATGAAATGTATTTTATTAATTTGGTTGGTTAGTAGATATGATAAAAGTTTTATGGTCCAAACATGCAACCTTTCTCATTTATAGGACGGATACTAATTAGGAGCAATTCACTTTACGCTTAGTTTTTTTTTTTTCTAGTCAAAATGTGCTTTCAAGTGTTATCTAGCAAACTTAGCCTCCTGATTTAGGATGCATTTGACAAAATTATTGAAAAGTCAAAATGCTTTTGAACAAATTTAGATCACTTTTTAAAACTACTTTGTTTGGATTTGCTAGAATTTTTTGTTAAAAGAAGTTGGACCAACGTAGCTCCATTAAAAAGCTTTCTGCAAGAATCAAAAGCAAGTCCTACCAAATGTGCCCTTAGTATTGTTACTCGATCAAATTCGATTAAATTTTGCAATCGCCTAGCTGTTAATTAATTGATTAAAAATGACTCGTACTTTTTTCGTTGAATAATGTTATTTGCAGTTCTTCATTTCCATAGTCGTCCTATGTGGCACACTTGTGGCTGTTAATGATTTGATGCACGAGACAATAAAAAACTATCACATTAATGCATCAAATCATTAACCGTCACATGTATGCTACTGTAAATAACATTATTATTTTTTAAATGTCCAATTGAATACTTATGGACGTGCACTTAACATCGGACTCATTATTTATTACAGTAATCAAATATTTCCACTCAAGTTCTTCATTGATGACACCGTAACAACCAATAACACCGATACGAAATACACCTATGACTACGAGGAGCAGCTGGCTGGCTCACGACAAAGCCAAATGCAAGTTACATTGTCTTTTCCTTTGCCGCGCCCTACGCTCTCCCTCAACAATGGGCAGTAACATGTTTGGCTGAGAAATTTTTCTTTCTAAAATAAGTGACATTTTAGATGGCTATTATTGTATAAAAATAATATTTTGAAATGATTTTTTAAAAAATGTGTAATTAAAAAGTGAGAAAAAGTTTGCATGATCGAAAATGAGTGTAAGGAATAAATTTTTAGATGGCTAATATTGTATAAAAATGATTTTTTTGTGATTTTTTTTTTTGGAGACAGTATTTAAAAAGTGAGAAAAAGTTTTCGTGATCGAAAATAAGTATAAGAAATAATGGTTTTATTGTTTGTACATTCAGGGTGTGGATAATAGCCCCCTCACAAGAGGGAGTGCATGATAAAATAACAAAAATGCTACATGTATACTCAAATTATATATTTTTTATATTTGATATGTTGTTAAAAAGGGATGTGGATAACAACCCTCTCACAAGAGAGGGAGCGTGCGTAATAAAATAACAAAAATGCTACATGTACACTTGGAGTGTACATTATTTTTTATATTTGATGTGTTGTTAAAAAGGGACTAAAGGAAATTTATTTATTTTTAAATTGTTCAATGGTGTGTTATTACGTGACAAAGTGTAAATGATGATATTCATGTAGCATGATTGATAAAATAATTGCGGCCCCCCTCGGGCTGTCATTCGGGATGTCAATCGTAAATGTACACATAACAAAATTAAAGAAATAAATTATTTTGTTTTAAAGTGAGTCAAATAGTTGATTAATTTATCTTAGAACAAACTTTAAGCTTAGCCAAACATGCTCTCTGCAATTTCTTTACTTTTCCCTTTTTCTTCCAATTCACATCACATGTTGACCACTACAAGCATTCGAATCCAAAACTGTGTCAATTTTCTCCTCCTCTAAGCTTTTGAATCTCCTTTTCTATCTCTTTTGCATATTGTATCGTAATAGTATTACTAGATCTCAAAATTCTTTATTGGGAAGTGATATTCAGTTGAACTGAAAAGCACCTAAACACAAAAAGATGGCAGGACGTTACGATCGCAACCCTTTCGATGAAGAAGAAGAAGTTAATCCATTTGCTGTAAGTTCAATCTCTTTCTCTCTATAGTCTGCTTCGATAGGCGTATAATTTAAGGTTATGTGGAATTTAACCTTTCAATTGCACAAAACTGGAGCGTTTATTGAAGTTATTACAGTTGATAAAAGAATTGAGGTATCCTGATTTTTGGATTTTTCTTATATGATAGGTTGACTAAGGGTTCAAGTGGGTTTTCTCTGGCGTTTGGTTTTGTAATTTTAGTTGATTTTGCGGCTTGATCTAATTAGGCATTGGGGGGAGGGGAATTTCTCCTATGGATTTTATTGAATGCTGTTTGTAATTTCTCTTTGTGTTTCAAATTTTGGTAGCCCTTTTTGTTTTCATTGGTAGCTTAGGTATATATTATTGTCTTATTGTAGAAGGTTGATTTCTATTTGAGATGTGTATGCTTGTTTTGAGTCATCATACGTTTGCTGTGGGTAGAACCTAAGGTTATGATATTAGCTGAGCACTTGTGTGTAGTGGAAGATATAGAGGTTTGAAAGTGCTTTAACTAAGGGTCCGATTTTCTGCCGGTATAATAGTTTACGTCTAAATCAATTTGTGGTTCATTTTCTAGTGTTTGGCTGATGTGATGAAAATATCTATAATCTTGTTACAAGCATGGAAAAATGAAAAATTTCCTCACCTTGTAGTGGCAAATAATGGAGGGTAGTGCCATCGGGTGTTAGTGGTTATGGCAGAGCTGGCATTTATGGGTGATGACATGTTAAGTATGAACTCTTTGACAATGTTCATCGAGGATGGAGGAATAACGTAGAGCTGGACATGATATATGACATTGTTTAGCAAAGTAGCTTGATAATACTAGGGTGGGGCTTTATGGCTTTTAGCAAGTTGCTTGCATGTTTATAAGATCTTATTGACTTTTGATATTTGATACTTCTGCCTGCATTGGTAGATCTCTTTTCAATTGTATGTTTGTACAATTACAATTTGATTTTTCCGAAACAGGAATCAGGGGCTAAGGGGAAAGCGACAGGGCAATCAAGGTTTGGTGGAGGTTCCTTTTTTACGTCGGTGAGTTAAAGATGGAAATTTTCCTGCCCCAAATGAGTGAATAAAAAACAATTAATGAGTTTGTAATATCCACCCCCACCCCAGGTGAAAAAAGTTATACTGCAATTGTTACCTATAGTTGAGAACTACATAGCAAGAAGATATTAATCTGAATGAAATATATCCACTCTGTTTTCAAAATACTTCCCCCAGTTGGTTTGTTTTTGTGAACTTTTGTGAATCATTTGATTCCGTATAGCTAAATTATGGTATAAGTTCCGTCAGTTTTATGGAATTAGATTTCTTTCAAATTTTGTATGTAACTGGCTTTTTTTGAATTTTTACGTGCAATATTTTCAACAATTTTCAGAATACTGGGAGTGTTCCTCCTGCCACAAACTCAAGGCTTTCTCCTCTTCCTCCAGAACCTGCTGATTTCTACAATCCAACTGCCTCAGTTGATATTCCTCTTGATAGCGCTGCGGTACTCACATATTTTCATCTGTTTTTCATGTCATGCATAAGTCTACTTTACTAATGACAATAAATTTCATGTAGGATTTAAAAAAGAAAGAGAGAGAGCTGCAGGCAAAGGAAGCTGAATTGAGAAAAAGAGAGCAGGTTGTTCATTGATGCAAATTCCTAAGCTTTGGATAGGATTTGCACGCATTACTACATAGACACTAGTTTACCACGTCTCTATTTCTTCTTTTTTGACATGGCTTGCCATTACTTTTCCTTCTATTAATATGTTGTCTCTGCAATTTATATTTATATTTCTGATTGTTGCCTTCTAGAATGGTTAAATCTGGGTGCAACAATGGCATATCAAATCATTCTTTTCTTATTGTTTCCTTACCTATAATATTTCTAAGAAAAAACGTTGAATTAAGCAGTTAAGTTTCGAAAGTTTACCCTTTTCTGTACTAAGGACAGTAGAGTGCAGAAAACCTCTAGCATAAATTAATTGTGTCGTTGGTGATCGCTATGAGCACTCCACTGTGATTATTCCAAACTTCATTTCAAAGGCATTAAATGCAACTATCAAAACTCAAGACAAATTACTTCAGCTATTAAAGTCTGCTGCATGATTATGCTTAATGATTGTCATCTGTTTTCAGAGCTTTTACATTATTTAACTTGGATTTTATTTGGGAGGAAGTCTATGCAGAGCATGAAGTATTCTTTACCAGCAAGGATGCCATAAATTGTCTAAGAAAGAACTTTAGACATTTTGTTGGTGTAAAAAAAATTGGATAGAGTAGACGATAACTAATGCCCCCTTGAAAAACGTTGTTATTATTTCTTTAGGCTCTCTAATGGCTATTAGCTGTAAGAGAGAATTTTTTTTACTACGAACTTCTGATGTAATTTCCTGAGCAAAGTAATTGATCGTATTAATGAGACCAAGCATTTATTATGTCTGCTTCATTTTCCATTTTCTAGTACTTGCCCTGACTGATATGGAAGCCATTGTCATATCGATTTATTAGTGTATAATAAATGTTACGTCAATTGTTAGATACTATAATACAAATTTTTCAGAGGAATGTAGTTGATTTCATAAAGTTTTACTTTTTACTATATAAGAGATTAATATCTTTTAGAACATTAAACACAAAGAGCAATTGTATTAAATTTTTGTTTTCTTATGAATCATCTTTATCATGACTTTTTTTTCTTAATGATGCGCCACCAGGATGTAAAGCGGAAAGAAGAGGCTGCTGCACGAGGTGCTTTGTTTGTTCTTATTGTATTCTTTATGAACACTCCCCCTTCTAGACCCCCTAATTCCTTTATCCCCTATAAACCAACACAACTTTCTTTATAACCAACTTCTTGTACATCCCTTTTGACTTAATGGGTATTAAACCTCTATAGCCCTTTATATTCTGTCAATTGTGTAGAGCCCTGTAATTTCTGAAGAACTGTAATATTTTCAGTATTCAGACTTTCGAATCTTCCTTTCTCTTATGTCCCCTTTATTGGTTATACCTTTCCGAAATTATTCTTTCCCTGCATTCTTTATCTCTATTCCGACTTTTCACTTCTTTTTGATGGCCAAAATGTGTCCCCAGTATTGAGAAAAACCTTGTATAACAAATGAGATAGATGTCAAATTTTCAATTATATACAACTTTATGTGACTGCAACTTACTGATGAAGTTCTTTATTTTGCTTTGCAGCTGGTATTGTTCTTGAAGAGAAAAACTGGCCACCATTTTTTCCTATTATCCACCACGATATTGCAAATGAAATACCAATTCATCTACAGAAGATGCAGTATGTTGCATTTACAACCTTCTTGGGTACGTTGTTTGACGTTTCTTTTTATATGTGGAACTTTGTTATTTGCTTATCAGTTATCACTACTAGAAATTCTGCCTTGGTTGTCCTGCAATTATGCAAGATTGTATTCAGGCATACAATTTCACCTTTAACTCTTTGCCTGTGTTTGTAATGTCACTTCATAGACATATTGAGAATTGACGTGGAAAGTTAACTGACCAGATAATACCTTTTGACCTGGGCCATATGTTCTCTCTTGATTCAAAAAGAAGGTGGCTGATTATTCACAATTCACATTCTTTGAAGGAAATCAAATTGATGAGATAGTCAATGTTTATTTTAGAATGAAGGATCGAAGCAAGTCTATATGTTTGGGTGCTGAACAGTTTCGTCTCTCCTTTTGACTGCTTGGCATGATGACAAGTTTTTACTTTTTTCCCAAGTGAACAGTTTTTTTTTTTTTTTCCTGCCAACATTGTGAAGATTAATTGATTCTGAATTAGATATGGACTTGACCAATATTTGTTCATTTTCGGTTCCATTATTTCGTATATACTGCAACGAGCTTGCATGTTATCCGCCGTACCACTGCTGCAGTACCCCTTCTGTACCTCTCTCTTATTTACCTTTTGTTTTTCCCCATTTGGATTCATTTAATAAGGCTTGGTTTGTTGTTTTTCCCCCCTTTCTGGGGTTAGTGTTTTAACGACGCATGTGCTTTTGGTGACCAGGAATTGTAGCATGTCTTCTATGGAATGTCATAGCTGTAACCACTGCGTGGATTAAAGAGGGAGGTTTGTATTCAGTGGCTTTTCGTTTAGTGAGCCTTCTTTGTAAGTGTATTTTTAACCTGACATGCTACCTCCATCTCCTGTTTGTAGATCCAAAGATTTGGTTTCTGGCAATTATCTACTTCATAGCAGGGGTTCCAGGAGCCTACGTGTTGTGGTATCGTCCACTCTATCGTGCTTTTAGGTCAGTGGTTCTGTGCAAGGCTGACTTTTACATTTATAGTAGGCATATCAGACCATATGGGTGATAATAAAGAGTTTAGTTTACAAATATAATGGACCTGTAGCCACTGGCGGACCCGGGGGGGTCCTGGGGGGGCAAGTGCCCCCCCAACTTTTGAGAAATTGTTTTTTTTTTTTTTTTTTTAAATTATTTTTTTTTTTTTAAAATCTTGTTTGGTATCAATTTAAATTTAAATTTAAATTTAAATTTAAGTTAACAATTAATTTTAATAATTTT
>CAIGRN010117943.1:0-26623 GCA_903798345.1 Fraxinus anomala
AGTCTCCGAAAATCCTAATTTAAGCAAACAATCAAAATAGACATCCACTTAATTAAAACAATTAAAACACAAAAACTTCAATTGTCTGGTAGAATGCCTTAAACTGTAAATTTGAGACTGAAAAAGACGTCAATCGGGTTAATAGAAGGTTGTAGAGCGCTGCGAGACTTTTCCGAAAACATATTATAATAGAAATTCTGACACTGGTACAAAAAGTTATGCTCATTTCTTCGAGATGACTCGCTTTGCCAATTTTCGGTCAAATTCTTCTTCAAACTCTAACGCCAATTGTCTTACATCATAATAAGGTTGACCTTTTAAGTTGAAGCCCCAAATCTTAACATGGTATCAGAGCCCGTTAAACTCCAACGAGCAATTCGATCCGATTAAAACTCAAAAATATTGAGCACACGAATTTCAAGATTGGTCTGTTCAA
This sequence comes from Fraxinus anomala, assembly GCA_903798345.1. Taxonomy (NCBI): domain Eukaryota; kingdom Viridiplantae; phylum Streptophyta; class Magnoliopsida; order Lamiales; family Oleaceae; genus Fraxinus; species Fraxinus anomala. The sequence continues at coordinate 437 of CAIGRN010117943.1, forward strand.
ACGAGTCACCATCTTGCAGGGACACGTTAAGAGATAAAATCTCACATCGAATAAAGATAAAATATAGACCAACTTATAAGAGTTTGAGCTACTACTCTTAAAAATATTGACATTTTAGGATGAAACCCAAATATTAAGAAGGTGGATGTCACTTACTAAATTTCTAAGTGAATAATGCCTTTCTAATTCTGACACTGGTGCAAAAAGTTATGCTCATTTCTTCGAGACGACTCGCTTTGCCAATTTTCGGTCCAATTATTCTTCAAACTCTAACGCCAATTGTCTTACATCATAATAAGGTTGACCTTTTAAGTTGAAGCCCCAAATCTTAACACGGTATCAGAGCCCGTTAAACTCCAACGAGCAATTCGATCCGATTAAAACTCAAAAATATTGAGCACACGAATTTCAAGATTGGTCTGTTCAAACGAGCCACCATCTTGCAGGGACACGTTAAGAGATAAAATCTCACATCGAATAAAGATAAAATATAGACCAACTTATAAGAGTTTGAGCTACTACTCTTAAAAATGTTGACATTTTAGGATGAAACCCAAATATTAAGAAGGTGGATGTCACTTACTAGATTTCTAAGTGAATAATGCCTTTCTTGTAAAATAGCTTAGCCGTGTTAGATTTTTCTATACATCAGAGCTCTTCTATTCAATCTCATATTGTTCTGAACTTCCCACGTGACCTTTGACCTCTTACAAATACTTTCTTTAGCTTAAAATGAAGTCTTCTAACTTGACAAAATAAGGTGATTGATCTTCTAAAGACATGAACTTCCTTAATTATTGCATCAAAATTATGCTATTCATTTGAATTCAAATCCCCCTCTTTATTATCAACTGGAAGGTTTAGATTGATTGAGCTATGCTTAATCTTTTAAGTCTTGAGCCCATAAAACTCGTGCGAGCTTGTCTTTTCCATTCACTTGTGATGATTTTATTAATTTGATAACTACAAATGCTTTCGTATACCAAGCCCGAGACATGAATTCTTTATCTTTGGGTAGTTAAATTTGTGACCTGAATAGTGCTACGAATGTTGAATGTGTCATACCTCTTCCAAATTCTAAGAAACCTTTCTTCGTACTCGGCAAAAAGTTTTGTAACACAAGGCCTCCTATGCTTGTGTCATGTGAGGTGCCATCCTTAAGGCCACGGTATAACACTTCCATGCCTCGTATTCAACCTCTCTCACAATTGCAACTCATCTAGCATAGGAAGTTTTTCGACATAAAGAGCGGGTATTATTTACCACCTTTGGAGCCCTGAGCATTGGATGTCTAAGGAAAAACTTATAGACTGAGATACACTTGATTATCAATAAATCAATCATGATGTAGTTATATGAGGTCGCTAGTAGCATGATGACGCCTTTGACCACTATGTTTTAGTGCTTGTTTGGTTTAAATTACAGTTTCGTTATAATTTAAAGGTCAAAATCAAAATTAAACTTTAATTTTAATTATACATTTTGTAAGATCTACAATTACAACACACAATTTACATCACTCATTTCTATTGCTTTATAATTTCAACAAATTATTATTTCTCTCAATTGAGCACTTAATTAATATTGCAGGGTGGAAATATTACGTTCCTTTGCTATTTGCCAAGTCGCAAGCTCTTCCATTTTCTTTTAAAATTCCATAATTTTCTTTCCAGGATCACCAACATTTATTCACAAACATAATTGTGCCATGAAAAGGTTGGGAAAATTGCACTATATTCCTTCTCAACTTATTTCTGAAAGTTTTAAAAAGGAGTTACCCTTCAAACTATTTGCTTTAATTGCAAAAATAATCATCAACGATGCGAGTGTCAAACTTTTCAATAATTTTTTTTTTGTGAACGCGTAAATGTCCATGTTAGAATAATGCTATGTAACATCAACGATGCTTAGCACATATTCTATATCGATGTCAATTGTATAACAAGATTGTCACATAAGGAAAATAAACAACGTCGACAAATTTTATCTTCAAGGCAATCTAATTGAAACTCTATCTGGCTGACGAGAAAAATAAATATTACGAAGAGTTTCATATGTATGTAGGGACTTTGTTAGACAAAATGAGTAAGCAAATTTTAATATCTCTTGTTTTTTTTTTCTCCCATATTTTTTTTTTAATTTTTTCCCTCTTTAATCCTCTGTTTTATGTAACTAAAAATTAGATTTTAAAAAAAAAAATCAATAAAAGTTGATAAAATGTATGAATGAAAAGTTAAATTTTAATCCTCTCATGAAATGAGTGGTTAAAGATTAATTGTTGATTTTGATTTAAATTTTATTAATTATTTTAGCCATACCAAACAACCCCATTTTTTTTCAAAAATATATTTTGGGATAGTGATTTGATGGAGAATGTGTGGTTAAAAAATAAGAAATTTTTTTTAGTTTACGTGTAATATTATTTATTGAAAAATATGTGATTGAAAATAAGAGAGACAATAATAACAGAAACCATACAGGTGTTGTGTTGGCAGATATGTATGGTGCATTTTCTTCCATTATTGGGTCCAAAACCAATGAAAAATTGTCTAAGTATTGTTTTGTAAAAATTCTGTCAATTTTTTCTATACCTATAATATAACAAGAGAGACAAATATATTTTGAAAATAATGAATATTAAACAAGAGTTAAATAAGAACTCGTTGAAGATAAATGTGAGCTCGATTGTATATTCATTAGATACATGTATTAAGTCTATATTTGACCCCTATTTTTTCAAAAAACTCTTTTTCAATTGTATATTTTCCCATACAATAATTTTATACGTGAATTGAAATTTTTTCTTATCTTTTAATCATATATTTACATAAAAATCACTATTTCAAAAAACTACCATTATTCTAAAAAATTATTTGCTACGGTAAGATTCTCCACAACACATTCACTCAATAAAATATTCTACACAAATCAATAAAGTTACTTTACTTTTCAACCACACATTCTCTAAAAAATACTATTTTTTACTCTATTTTTCTTCCAATAATGACACACATCCTTATTATTATTCAATCATTCTACATGTACATTTTGAATTACATTAATGGCTTGTTTATCTTCCGTTATTTGGAGAAAAATGGAGTAATGAATAGTAATTTTTGGAGATTGTGTGGTTGAAATTTAAAGCAACTTTATTGATTTGTGTGTAAAATATTTTATTGGTTGAATGTGTGGTGGAGAATCTTACTATAACAAATAATATTTTAAATTAATGATAGACAAACATGGACTAAATTTTACGTTTTTTCATATCTTATATCTACACTATTAATTTTGACGCACCCATTCCATCTAGCCGGACTTATTCCACCTAAGGGCAGTATCAAACTCCTTGTTATAAGGTAATCAGTACGACTGTTTCTTCATCTGAAAAGACAATATAAAACTATGCCCACAGTCCACAGAATATGAAGTGGTGTAAGCCGAAAGGCAAACTCTTCCTAAGAATAACAGGCTTGTTTCACTACCGCTACTTCTTCACTCCCTTGAAGAAAACCCACAATTTTCTCGTAAGTTTTCAGTACAAATCTGAAGATTTGTTGGAAAACCATGCCTCGGAGAGTAAAAAATCTGGTGGGTCCTGTGCCACGTGTCAATATGCGGTGGACAGTATAGATGCTATTTTATCGGCAACCATTTTCTCCGGCGAGAAGCTTCTGTAAGGCAATAAAATGCAAGCAGCTATTATTTTTTTAATTTCCACATTGCATGCCATGCAATACTCTTCTTCTTTTCATTCAATAAAATTTTGTTAATAATTGGTGCTCTCTTTGCTTCTTTTGATTTTCTTCACTTCTTCCTGCTTCTCTGGGGTGGGGGTGGGGTGGGGGTAACTTTATTCTCTGTCTTTCCCAAAGTAGATACAATACAAATTACAAATCTGAATATAGAAGGCGGTGTATATGAATAATTGATATTCTATTGCTTCTTTAGATTTTCTTTACGTCTCCCTGCTTCTCTGGGTGGGGGCTGGGGCTGGGGCTGGGGCTGGGTGACTTTATTCTGTCTTTCCAAAAGTAGATACAATACAATTACAAATCTGAATATAGAAAGTGGTGGGTTTGGAAATCTCACTGGTTCTGGATCATTTGTGACATGGGTTTTGTGGGATAAATTTTTTTGAAAATCATTTTCTACCAGCACATTTTACTAGACTCGTAAATTTTCTCTACTTTTCAACTATTTATTCTCTAAAAACCAGTAAGGAATGAACGATTCATTTCGTCGTGGATCATTCTGGAAACAGTAATAACCTCAACATACCAGCCGTTCTGGTCAAGTGCATATTTGGTCCCATTTTAATGAGATTTTGGAAATAATATATTTTGTAATAGCAATTTTTAGGAAAAGGTGTGGTTAAAAATAGAAGGAAAAGCTTTTTGTTCACGTGTAATATCGTTATATTGAAAAATACTTGGTTGAAAAGAATAAAGAAAAAAATGTATGAAAATTTTAATAGAGGCTAAACAAGGTCTAAGTTTCGATTGTACAGTACACCATAGTTGTGTTAGTAAAAGGGTACTCCAAATAGTTCAACCTCAAATATTTTTCAACAGTTAGTTATTTTTCAATTTTTTGTAGAGAATGCTCCGCATCTCATTTGGATATTGACAAAGTAGATGCAGTAAGTGCCTTATAATTTGTTGGTCTTGCTGTGTGATAGGTGGTGGATAGTAAAAGTATGTTTGACAGCTTAAATAGCAAGCTAAGCTTTTGCCAAACATGCACAAAGTGGGGTAACTGATAAAATAATAAAATTGACATCCAGAATCCATAATAGTTTTTTACCATAACACTGTTAGAAGCTTATTGATATAGGAGAAACTTGTGAGTGTGTACAAACAGAGACACAGCTATTATGTCTTTCCAGGACTAGCATGCAAGGTTCCAATCACATGAGAGCTTACGCAGTACAGATTATTCACCAAGAATCTAGACGAAAACATATTACTGATACAGTTGCTTTGTTTCAGTCGGCATTGGGAATTGTCAATCTCCATTCAAAGCAAATCAAGCAATACATGTTGCTGTTCACCCAACATTGGAGTATATGAGAGAACACTGAGATCCGTAAGCATCCTGTTCGTGCTCTCATCCATCTCGTTTCCACCTACCTGTAAGTACAGTGAGAAATTTTTTTTGAGATTTTATTTTCCTTTAGAAACTCATTTGTTATTATTATTTTTGCTCTAAGGTGGGATTGATCAAGACTTAGTTTACCTTCTCCCTGAGAAGCCTGTTCTCTTTTGGCAGCAAGTTCTCCTGCTCAAAAAAGCAATCATGTAAGCAGTTCTAGCTATATATATTCAGGTTGAACCCCTATTTTGGGAGAGAGACCAATACTTGTTACTTCCATATACTTTAACTTCATACACGATGATGACATTTTTTTTGGTGCAGTAAAAACATCGAATTGCATGAATATGGTTGCATCACGATTTTTTCTTTTACAGTTGTATGTTCTGTTGAACAGTTATATGATATTTGTCTAGTCTAGGAGTTCTGTCATTAAAGTATAAATATTAGCCTCATAGAACTCTGAACTATCTTCCTTTCTCTAAATAACCATTGAGCTTAGGGTCCCGAGAGAGACAAGTGATGAATCGTCAATGTTCTTGAAGGCACAGATCACTTGAGTTGAAACTTGAAATGCTCACACTTAACTTGAACAAAAGCTGATTATATCATCAACATTGAAGAACAGTCACAAATTGAATTCACTAGCCATTCTGTCTTGCCATTTGATTCGACAAGTGGTAAATCAGTTCGCGAAATTGAACAAATTACTGAATTAGATGTCATGCCTAATAATTATTTCATGTGAAACCTCATCAGTTGCCTAATCTCAGACTTGTACGTCCACCTCCGCAACCTTCTTAGCAGTAATATCTACTACATGCTTCTAAGCTAGTTTTTGGTTAATCCAGCTTGGTACCCAGAAATAGTTTTAAATCTTTCCCCGAACTTGTTACCCAAGGACTATTTTCTCTCCGGTTATAAAAGCTGCCAAAGCTAGGTTTTAATTTTGAAACAGAACATCAATCAGAGTTCATCATTTACAGATGACACGCTTCCAAATTTGTTATATCAGTGTTCAAAGTTTGCTTTCTAAGATCCTTTTTCCAGATTACCCCAAAAATGAATCCGTGAAGTTTCTGATCAATGTCCCCTCCTGGCTATCATTTTCTTTTGACAACAAAAGCCTAATTCCACATACGCAACTTATTGACATTTTTCCCTACACGTGGCTTCAAGTTGTCTTTGCTTCGGATAAAAGTTCCCTCCTTTCTATCTCCCACACACTGTTTTCTTTTTTAATGACTAAGATGTTCAAAACTTGGTGATTCTATTTTTTCAATACATTGTTCACCCTTAATTGGACACCATCTAATCTGAGTATACCAACCTAACGTATGCTACCATCTAATCTGGGTTCACCAGTCTAACCTCCTCTACCACAATTCTAGGAGAAAAATAGAATCTCTTTGGATCATTAGCTTTTCTTATATAAATAGCTTTCAAAAAATTTATTAGTATTTTACTCAATTCAGTTCAACCCGACTTAATGAAATCCTATCCCATACTTTATCAATGAGTGAGTATTGATGTTCAATCAATAAAACTTGTCCACTTAAAACATTTATCCTGTACCCATTTGTGTCTGTTATACAGTTAAGGCAATGAAGGTTGCTATGGTTTCCCTCATGAACCTTAATATCTCCTTCCACGGCGTCCAATTGGAATATCCAATGAAATCAAATCATTGACAACCAAGCCAGTCCATATAATTTCTCTACCTTCCCTCTTCTAATATATTCTTCTGGGATTCAACACCTTTCTGAATTTGAGCTTTTCCAGCCATGAAAAAGAAAAATGAAAGAAGATAAAAAGAGGAAACCATATATGCTTGAGCTCATATTTAGTAGTCTAAGATGCTCAAAGGAATAGTGGAGGGGAATCGACCTTTGTAGATCTCGTTCGTATTAGTGTAGCCTCGAGTTGCTTCTCCAAACGTTCAAGGTCAGTCACACTGAACTGGTCAACATATTGCTCCTCAAGGCCCCTGATAAAAAAGAGAAAAAAATAAAATAAAAAATCAGGCACGATACTGCTGGGAAGGGAAGTAAAGGGACAAAATATTACCTTTCTACTAGTTGCAGAAGCTCTCCGCATGTTAGGAAACCTGCATAGTTAGAGTAATTTTCCTGCCATGAAAATATCGAAAAGATCTGTCTGAGAAAGAGTATAAACAACAACTAGAGCCTAATTGATTCAAACTATAAACAGTGTGCAGCAATAGTACTTCAAAGTGTTTGTATATATATATAATCATCCTACATGAACAGTTTTTTACTTTCCAACAGAGTAATTAGCACATAAGGTCTCCATCTTTCACTATTATTGCAGAAAACGTCATTATCTTTCATTTTTTTGACATTTTCACCTTTATTTGCACATTTCATTACACAAAAGGTCATTTTTAAGCATTTTCTCAATTAAAAATTGTAAAATGACGAATATATCATTCTCTTTAAATAAAACAAAAAGAAAGAACTAATTGATATCATTGTCCCAATTTTTTTTTAAAAAAGCGTACATGAATCCTAAATAAATTTTTAAAAGGGTAATTAACACATAATGTCCCTACCTTTCACTATTATTATGAAAAACGTATATATCTTTAATTTGTTTTGATATTTTCATCCTTAATTACACATTTAATTGTGCAAACTATCACTTCTATCCATTTTTATCCAATTTCTTAATAAAAGAGCTGTGAAATGACGAATACCCTCCTATTTAATAAAAAAGTTAAATAATTAATTGCAACCATAGTCCCAAATTTTTTAAAAAGTGCAAACGAGTCTCAAATAAATTATTAAAAAATTAAAAATTAAATTTAAAAAAAAATAAAAGTGCAAACGAGTTTCAAATAAATTATTAATAATTAGAAAAAAAAAATTAATTTTCTTTATTTTTTTTATTTAAAATATTAGGGTATATTCATCATTTCACATCTCTTTATTGAAAAAGTGGATGAATATTGATTGAAATGATGATCTATACAATCAAAGATGTAATTAAGTGTAAAAATACCAAAATAAAAATGAAAGGGAATGACGTTTTCCGCTATAATAGTGAAATGTGTAAACATTATGTGCTAATTACCTTTTTAATAATTTATTTGGGACTCATTTATATTTTAAAAAAAAAAAAATTGGGACTATGGTTCAATTAATTTTTTCTTTCTTTTTGTTTTACTTAAAGAAAAGGTTTTATTCGTCATTTCATAATTTTTAATTGAGAAAATGCATGAAAAAGAGTTTTGTGCAATGAAAAGTGAAAATAAAGGTGAAAATGTCAAAAAATGAAAGGTATGGACGTTTTTCACATTAACAATGAAAGGTATAGGCGTTATGTGCTAAGTACCCCCAAATGAAATTAATCGTGTTGTGCTCTAATGCCATAAGCAATTTAAAAAAATGAAAAGTAAGGACGTTTTCTAGTGAAAGGTGAGGATGGTATATGCTAAATAATACCCCTTTCCAACACCTCTACGTTAAGTTGAAGGGGGACAGTGAGGTAGGAATAAAGGTCATACATGAAGCAACCAATCCTTCTAAAATACTTAGCCACATCTAGAACAGTCTTTTCCATTACCATCTTTCAAATAATTCCATCACAAAGTTATAGTTCGAACCAATAGTTCCAGATTGTCAAAGCAGTCAGCGAGATGCCCCTTAACAGAAAATAGTAACCAATAGGTTGACATGTTTTCTGATAGCTAACCTAAGCTGTAACTCATAGTGATCCTAACCAAGGTATTAAATTAGTTATAGAAAAGGTAAACCAACCTTTGTTTCACAATCTTTTGCTGATGCACTTGGTTCTGCATCAACACGGCTGTGGCAAGGTTGCAGGATCTCAGATAACCTGATAATTAAGATTAGCTGAATACAGTACTCAAAACAAGAACATATTTACGTATTAGCAAATGAGGTACAATAATCACAATGCAATGACAGGAACTGGAAGTTCTAGAGGTATGCGAAGTAACAATAAAATATTGGACTGGAAATAAGTGCAGATCTCTTAACGAAAGTTTGCAGAAAGATTCAAGACTATTTACCTATAAATGTCTACAAAACAAGCAATTTTTCAAAAATTTTCAGACAAACTAGAATATATGTGACGATTTACTGAGCTTTGGGCATAACTTCCTATTGTTTGTATGAGCTTCAGGTGTCTATAATTCTATACAATAATAAGTGTTAAATTCCGGTAATAAATCCCAAAAGTTTAGGGATTAGTTTCTCTTTTTTCCTTTAGATTACGTTTTTCCTTATTTAGTTTCCTCTTTCTGAAAAAAGAGAGTAGGAAGGTTTTTGCTAGATTAGGAAGACCTTGGTGTGATCACTGTCATAAATCGGGGCCATAACACGGATATATGCTGGAAGATACACAGAAAGCCAACAAACTGAAAATCAAGAACACTGCCCAAAGGCAAGGTTTCATGACCATCAACGAGGAGAAGATACCATTTGAGATTATACTTTTTAGCAAAGAGCAGATTGAGCTTATTCCAAAGATGTCCAGTCACTAAATAACATCCTCTCCTATTACTGTCGAGAGCATCACCGGAACCGGTTCCGTTGCTTTAAAAAGAAACACAACTGTTGGATTGTAGACTGCAGCTAGTCATATGGTTATTGACCAATAATGCTAAAATATTCACTAAATACAACCCCAGTGTTGGAAATCTCATGGTTCGAATTGCTGATAAATCATAATTTAAAGTAGCATGGATAGGATCGATTCCTTTGTTGTACGTGGACCTTCATATCGGCCTTCAGACGAAACGGTGAAAAAAGCAAGGAAGTCCTTGGTGTGATCACTATCACAAACCTGGTCATACCACATATATTTGATGGAAGATACACGGAAAGCCAACAAACTGGAAATCAAGAACACTAGAAAGCCAGGCTTTATGACTAGCAGTGAGGAGAAGACACTGTTCGGGACTACATTTTTTAGCAAAGAGCAGATTGAGCTTCTTTGGAAGATGTTCGGTCACTAAACATCATTCTCCATTCCTATTCAACATCACAAGAACGGAGTTTGTTGCTTAAATAGATAATCTTCTCGTGGCGTTGAGCACCTAAAAGAATGAACACAACTATTGGATTGTAGACTAGACTCTGGTTCGTCATATGGTTGACCAATAATGCTAAACTAATCACTACATACAACCTCTCATGGTTAGAATTGCTTATGGATCATTATTTAAAATAGCAGGGATAGGATCGGTTCCTATCACCAATTGACCATACGATGGTGTTCTTGGTTCCTAATTTGATGTTAATTTTTTGTCCATTAGCAAACTCACCAAAAATTTAAATTGTGTTACTAATTTTTCCCCAAATCCTTGTTGTAAATTTTAGGATTTTGTATCGAGAAAGATGATTGGCAATGCTAAGAAATGAGCCGAACTCTATTTTCTTAACTGTCCTAATAATCCGAGAGAACAAGCTGAAGGTGCAAGTAGTGTTTCATTTTCTGTTTTGCCTAATAATAATAGTGCAATCATGTTGAGGCACTATACATTAAGACATCCCAATTTGAAGTGTGTCAATTATCTAAACATGTGAGAACCAATTACTCCATTCAAGGATACAAACCTTCTCGTCCTTTTGCAATCATTCATAGTTATATATAGGAAATTCTCTAAGGTCAACAACATTTCAGGGAACTTGGAGGTTTGTTTTCTTTATTAATGATTACACCCGAATAACTTGGACAAATCTATTGAAATAGAAATTAAAAGCGATCACGATTTTCTGAAACTTCAGGATGTCCAAATACAGTTTCATAAAAAATTAAGTACGAATAATGCCAGAGATTACTTCAATGGATCATAGAATAGTTCATCGAAGTTTTTGTATTGATGCTACTCAAGAAAACGAATTGACGGAATGGAAAAATAGACACCTCCTTGTAGTGTCCCAAGCATCTCTCAGCTACATAACTCATTAATAGAATGCCATCTAGAGTTCTCAAATTCCAGACACCTTGCTAAGTCTTTTTCCTCTCCTATCCAAATATTCGAACCATCTTATCCTTACCATTAAAGAAATTTAGTTGTACAACATTTGTTTATATGCATCAGCAACATCGAAGCAAAGTTTGATCCAACGGCCATCAAATGTCTTTTTCTTAGTTATTCACTCGCTCAAAAAGGTTACAAATATTACTCACCTATCACTAAAAGATTCTACACATCTATTGACATTACCTTCTTTGAAAATCAAGCATACAAGAATCGAGTCCAGATTACTGCTAATAATGACCTTTATAATCTTTGCTTTAAGAAAAGGTGTGTGGATGATATAAAATGTTAAAACAAGAATTCTTGAACAACAAACAACCAATTCAGATATTCACGATAAAAAATGCCGTCCTTTCATGGGAATAGAAAAGGGGGAGGCCAATTGGCTGCTCACCAACCATACCCTTTTATTTGGTCGAGCAATCATAATTTTCATAACTGATGTTCCCTACCTTCATAGGACGCTCCTTGATCTGTATTGAATCGAACATCTTCAATATCAAGTCCATAAAGTTTAAACTCCAATATATACACGATTTTAGAGATATTGACCTCGCAATATATTGATACACGATTTTAGAGATTGCCCTCGCAATATATGAATTACAACGTCACTATCTAATCCTGCCGCCTTCGGCTCCTATGTTACCTAATCAAACAAACTCGAGTTGTCGTCTACTTTGGTGGGAAGCTTTCAAATTACCCTTACATAACATGGTTTCCCAAAATTCAATTGCTAAAGTCTTGTGTTCAGCATACGAACTTCTTGTCATTGTGGCCAACTATTAAACACATCAAGTTAAGCTCTCTCGTCATCCCCAATAGTCGTTACAGACATTAATTTCAAGCTAAGTTGTGGACCATGACACACGGACGCACTACCCAGTAGAAGTGCAAGTGTAATCACAAAAATGAAGAGATTTGGCTCAAGGAATATACCTTATTTTTAAGGATAGGAGCATCTTAGTTCTACTCAACAAAATATCGGGTAAAAATGCATGTCTGTATAGATCACAATGTGATGTTATTTCAATTTGACATCCAATGGATAGCGTCAAAAAATTGTGGAAAAAATAATCTTTTATTTTCCACAATAGATCAAATTGTATTCGTGTTGGCAGTCTAAAAGATCAAAAGAACCTTATGGTAGCTAGATACAGTAATGAAGCAAAATCAATGCTATCTTAACGTGTAATTGACATAGATAAAATAACTAACGAAAAAAGTGCATGTGCAATCAACCTACATGATGGTTTCATCAAAGAAAAGATCACCATAAATCGTTATTAAAACGAAATTCCTAGTTAAGAGTTCAATCAGTTGCTGTGATTGAGTTCAGACTATTCTAAGAAGTCTCTGATTTTAAATAAAACTACTCAATTTTTGGTTGCTTGCCTAATGTTTGCTTTAGAACAGCAAACCTTCATTCTAAGCTCTTTTTTATTTTTTAATCTAAGTTGAAGGTGTCAAGGCTTACTAAACGAGGTGCATATCTTGTGTCACATATAATAGCATGCTACTAAGTAACTTAAATATCCCGACAAATACTCTATTCGAGACCCTACTTTAATTGGGATGTGAATAATTTAAATTATTGCCTTGCATGTTTATGTATCAAACATCGTTTTCTTTACATATCCATTTTCTAATGCTTATAGAGGTTCTTGCTTTCACATGTTACATATCCATATTTGCCTTTTATCAAATATAATGCCTCATTGAGCCTTTCATTTAAAGCCGCACATCGGTAACAACTACACTTAATTTGTAATTTTATTTATATAGTGCATTAATTTATTATTGAGCAAGCAAATTAAAGTGTCTATGATCATTTGTGATAATATAAGTTGGGTATTTGCGTAGAGCAATACAGTGTGACGCAACTTATATTTTGATCATAAATAATTTTTCACAACCGATGTCTAAGGGTTGACACCTTGTATTGAAAAGTTGTAGTGTTGATTCATTCACTATTCGGATTTGCGATTTGTCCTTATCTCAAAAATAATTAAAGGTGACACTAGTGCACTTGAGGTGTATTGAAGGGATTATATGTCGAGTTTAATTCTATAGCATAATCGTACAAAGAATTAAATTCCACTTGATCGCTGTGTATTTCATTCAAATCCCTTGACATGGTTTTGTATATCATTTCGTGATTTTAAGGGTTCTTTGATTTACTAATGGGTGAGAGACTAATTTGATGGTTAAATATTTCGATGAGTTGAGAACTTGAGAATGAACAATGTAGAGAATATGAATTCGTGTTGGAATCGTCGCCATGAAAAATGGGTAGAGTGACTATTTAAGTATTTTCGGGAAACTCTACATCTGCATTCCAACAACTAGTATCAGAGTAATCTAGATCGTTCACGTGCTTATTATTTCTGAATTTTGATTGCAAGTTCAAGTTGAGCGGTGTTTAAGAATAATTTATTATATGTTTTGATTGAATGATTTATTTATTTTAAATTGTGATCCAATTATTTTTGGCCAGTTCTTGATGTAATTTGTTATTTTGAGTGTAACAAGATGTGTATTACGACTTCATCTTTATTTAATTTTTTTTTTTCAATTAGATTCAAAATTGTGAGCATATGAGACACGAGATTTATGTAATTTTTCAATTCTTGTAATTGTCGAATCTTGTAAATGGATTAAAGATTGAAGACAGAGACGTTGAAGAAGAATTCAAGAATTACAGCAAAAAAAAAATTTAATTTATTTTTATGCCGGCATCAAATTGCTGCTACTCTTGTTGCATTAGATTTGGGTCTATTTTTTTATGGATTGGGTCAGATTTGATAAGTCGGGGTTGGAATTAATTAATTTTTATAGGTACGATAGCATAGTCCTATTATTGTTTGGAATGCTACTCTATTGGTGGGTTGAAAATTTAGATTAAATATTGGTTTTGTGTCCATTTAGTTTTTTTATTTAATTCTTGAATCAATTTAGGATCGTAAATAATTGTTCATTTATTGCTTTACGAAAATCTTAAATTATTGTTTGAAATATTATCGTTCTTGATATCATTACATAAAGATTTATTTATGACATTGTTTGGGATACTATGAATATGATGCATATTATTGAACAAATTTTTCTTGATTAATTTAATTTAGATTAAGCTTTTCTGGATGGAAAAATTGTAATAATTGAACTGTATGTTAATTTGATTAATGTGAATAGTTGGTAACTATTTGAAATTTAAATTCATTACTTTTAAAAAATATCGAGTGGAATAAGGTGTATTTAAATAAAAACTCGTGGTCTCCTTTGATCAATTCATAAGCAAAGTAACACGTTTATCTCGTATCGGTATTACATTGAACTCTCTATAGGTGGGTCACGTAGTTCGAGTTGCTTGATTAAATTTGATTAAATTTCTTTTTGATAATATCGTCTGGAATATAATATAATTTATGATCATCTTATAGATGGTGAAATTATTTACAAGTATCTAGAGATCGAGACAAATGTTATACACTCAAATTGAGATAATCTACGAATTCTTATAGAGTCTCTCGTTTATGATTTTGGTGACCAAATAAAACGATACTAGATTTGTTATAGACGTTCATCCTAAGATATGATTTATCTAGTGGGAGGGTCTTAAATTGATTAGTCGACACGGTGATCCTTCCTATAGAGGGGCCTATTAGATCACAAGGATCAAATAGTAGTTGTATTATTATAGTTATATGGATTTCTATGTGCATTCATACATCATATGTTAAATTATTTGTCGCTGCTCATTTTTAATATGCAATTGATGGTTATTTTTATGCGAACTATCACTGGCTCGTTTTTTTCTTTATTCTAAAACCCAATCAACTAATTGGTAAAAATTACGTGGATTGGCAACGTAATTTGATGTTTATGCTCAATGTTGAAAAATTTAATTTTGTGCTTAAGGAATATCCTAATGACCTATTGAGACCATGTGATAAGTTTAAAAGGATTGTGTATGCTAAGTGGGTGATAGAGAACAAGATGACTCACTGTTACATTTTGACTTTGATGTCAAATGAGTTGCAGCAAAGCTTGAAAGTCACAATACCTCATATGACATAATACATACCTTTTAAGGCATGTTTGATCATCGAAGTAGGAATGCTCTTTTAAAGTCATTCGTACCTTATAGAACATCATGATAAAATCCAAAGTGCATGTGAAGTTTTCATAGCGTGACTATGATTGTACACTTCAAACATGGCTGAGAGTGTGTGCAACCATCTATCAAGGAGACCGAGTTTGACATGGTATTGAATTCTTTATTTGATATGGTTTCAGAGTTTACTGTGGACTATCACTTACATAAGATTAAGATAGCATTAACCAAGTTGATGATAGAGTTGCAATGTGGAAAGTGGTTTCAAGGGTACGACAGCGATACTTATGCATTATTTGGTGGCTTCTCTGATTTTAGCCGAAAGGCAGATTTAGAAAGAAAAGAAAGAAAGCTAGCAAAAAGCATGAGTAACAAAAGACCATAAGTAGATGCAAAGTCTTGAGCTAAGTGTTCCAACTGAGTCGAAAAGTACACTGGAAAAAGATTGTGCAAATGCACTAGCTAGAAAGAAAAGTGCGGGTGAAGTTTTTTCGTTACTGAGTATTGTTTAGTGGTTGAAACTAAAAATTCTTGAGTTTGTAAATTTTGGCACAACTAATAATATCTGCATGTTGATGCGGGTGGTTCAGAAAAGCAGAAAACTTAGTGAAGGTCAGTTTAAAATCATCGTTGGTATAAGAGCAATAATTTTTACAAGAGCATATGAGTATTTTGTTTTTATTTCAGTAGTGGTATGTGTTTTATTCTTAAACAGTGTTATTATGTTTCGCGAAAGAAGCATAAATTTGATTTTTGTTTTCGATTTAATAGGACAAGGTTATTCGACGCTTAGCATTTTAATGAATAAAGTTCATGCTTGCATTAGATATTTGATTAATGGTTTTTATACTTTAAACTATTCCACGTATGAAATAAAAGTTGTTTCTGCGAGTTATAAACAAAAGTCGTATCATACTAGTGATACATATCCATGACACCTGAACAAATTAACATTAACAAAATACAAAGACTGACTAGAGATGATCCTCTCAATTCGGTTCATTATCTGTTTGCTACTTTTGTTTGAAAGGCAACATGACCAAAATATCTTTTTTTTTTTTTTTTAACAAAAGAGAGAGAGCAAAAAATGTATTGGAATTAGTTCATTCTGATACATGTAGACCTGAGATTACACTGGAGAGAGGGAACCATGAGTATTTCTTTACATGATTACTCTAAATTCAAACACATTTACCTAATGACTTGAAAGTCAAATACTTTTAAGAAATCAAAAGAGTATTAGGCTAAGGTTGAGAAACATTTGTGTAAGAATATTAAGACACTTCGATCTGATCGAGGTGGACAAATACTTCTTGGGAGAATTCAGGGACAATTTGACAGAAAATGGTATTGTTTTTTATTTGAATGAGCCAGGTGTGCCTAAACGAAATTGCATTTCAGAAAGAAGAAACACGACATTGTTAGATATGGTTAGGTCAATAAAAAGTTTTACAACTCTACCTATTTCATTTTAGAATATACACTAGAAACAATTGGATATTCCAAGTATGTTCTCAAGACTCTTCTGAAATTTTGGAATGAATTCAATTCCTACTTGTATCACATTCAAAATTTTGGGGATCTAACTCACCCTGAAAGGGAATGCAGAAAAGTCCCTGAAAGGGAATGCAGAAAAGTCCGAGTCTAGGTCAGAGATGTGTCTATTTCTGGTATACCCTAAAGATACCAATGGATAATTTTTATGGTTATTTAAATAGGAAGGTTTTTGTTGGCACAAAATGCAACATTCTCAGAGGATAAATATATTAATGATCGCCTGTCCAATAATAAGGTCGTGTTGGAAGAAATGAGTGGGACAATTCTACCGCCATCAATTTCTGGAACACAATTTGGGGTAGACATCCCATAGTGTCAAATATATTTGGACAACGTGATTTGAGTGTGAGAGATAAGTTGTCATCTGATCCAATAGATCAATAGAACGTTGAAGGTAATGAGGAGGTAATGGTGTCACCCAATGGTAATGCTAGTATTGATGAAAATATTACGTTCCAAATGATGTCATAGTCCAATATCAATTACACCTTAGACAAAGTCAGATGACTATTAATTCACCTTCAAGATACTTGTTGAGTGGATAGTCTAGTCTGTTAATCTCCATGGTACAAGTTGATGATCTGACTTTATATAAAAAGATACAAGACAATTGTATTTTTCATGGTGCTTATGTAAATGATATTCTACTCATTAGGCTCTTGTTTGGTACCAATTAAAATTTTAATCTAATCAAAGTTAACAATTAATTTTAACCACATTTTTAATGAGTCCCACAACTTTTTAACTACACATTTAGTCAACTTATATCAAAATTTACTAAAAATCTTATTTTAATTCCAACCAAACAAGAGCTAAAAATAATGTGGGTTGGTCCAATAATTTCATATGAAGGACTTAGTGAAACTAGCTACATTCTAGGTTTTAGATCTTGAGAGATCAAAAGAACAAGAAGATAGCTTTGTCCAAGTCTCATATGTTGATTAGATACTTATCAGATTTGCTATGCAAGATTTTGCCCTTCAAGCATGGAATTCAACTCTTTAAGGATCAGTCCCCTAAGCCCTTCAAGCATGTATGTTATGCAGTGTAATAGACTTGACATTTGTCCTATAGTTGGTATGGTTAGTTGAGATCTATTTAACCTTAGAATCGAAACATTGAATTGTGATAAAGCATATCCTTTAGTACTTTCGAATAACAAGGAATAATATGTTCATAACCAGATCTTGTTTTGATGGGTTGAAAAAGGACTCCAGCTTCTATAGTGATGAAGACTGTCGCAAGTCTACATCAGTATCATTGTTTACACTTGATGGTGGGGCCATATTTGGAGAAGTATCAAATAATCATTCATTGCTGATTCTACTATTGATGCTGAGTATTTGGTAGCTTGTAGAGTTACTAAATTGACTGTATGACCAGAAAATTCTAAGAAACATTAAGGTGGTGTTTGTATCTGTACAACCTTTTACACTGTATTGGGATAATAGTGGTACCGTGGCAAATGTTAAAGAACCAGAGTCCTCAAATGGGTAAATACATTGAACATATATATCATCTTTTAAGAAAGATGGTAAAGAAAATTTGATTGTTAGTAGGATTGCTACTCAAATAACTTTGTACACTCGTTTACTAAGAATTTGTCGACTAAGGTTTTCGAGGGATATTTGCAAGACATGAATGTATAAGGGTTGGCACCTTGTATTGGGAGGCTGTAGTGTTGACCCATTCATTATTTGGATTTGCAATTTCTCCTTATCGTAGAAATAATTAAAGGTGACACTAATACACGTGGAATGTATTGAACAGATCATGTGTCGAGTTTAATTCTATAGCATGATATGGTGGGGAATTAAATTTCACTTGATCGCTATGTATTTCATCTAAATTCCTTGACAGGGTTGTGTGTATCTTTTCGTGTTTTTAATGGTTATTTGATTCAATAATAGGTGAGATCAATTTGATTGGTCAAATATCTCGATGAGTTGGGAACTTGAAAATGAATAAAGTAGAAAATATTAATTCATGTCGGGAACTTCGTTCTGAAAAATGGATAGAGTAATTACTTAAATATTTTCTGTTAAACGGTTAAAATTTGAACTCAATTTTTAGTTTACATCAAGAGAGAGAGAGAGAGAATAATTATTTTCTTATTTTTTTAATATGCCCAGTTCAAGAATGAATTACATCTCAGGTCAGGTAAACTATATCCAATAAAGCTGCTTGCACAGGGAGAGACTAGCTGTTTCTTCAAAATCAAGATTTTTATAAACTTGATGATTGAAATTAGGATAAATTTATTCGTAAAATATTGTCAACAAAAGAGTGCCAATTGAAAAGATAAATTATTCAAATGACAACAAATAGTGTTGTCGACAACACTGTAAATCAAGCACTATTGTTGTTGAAATTAATCTTCTGATCCACAAGTAAATATATGACAAGAGTACGCAGCCATGTGACCGTACTGGAAACACCAAGGTACAGCTTCTACACGTGTAGAAATGGTTTGAAAATAGGTTTAGCTGTTTCTTAAACATGAAGACTTTCATATTTATCTTCTGGAACTAGAACAGTCCACACGCAATATACGACAGAATATGCAAGCGATGTGACATTACTGAAATATAAGATTAATTATTTCTTTTTTCAGTTTAAACTTGGGCTTTTCAGAAAACAAAATCCCTAGAACTACGAGAAACGAACGAGGATCTAAAAATTGAAATCAAATCGAGAGAAAAGTGGAAAATAATGACGAAAACCTGTTGGTGCTACAGTAATGGTATAACTTTCCACTGCTGGAGTAGATAACCACTCCGACTTCTACATCGCAGAGCACAGCGAGTTCCTTGGCTTTCTTAAGCAACCCATTACGGCGTTTCGAGAACGTCACTTGCCTAGCGCTTTTATCCTCGATTCGCTTTATCTCCAGCTTCTTCCGGCCCATGAATCAAACGGAAATCGAAATAAAATCCACAAAACGAAGAAATTATGTGAACTTTCGAACCATTGCTTGGTGTGTGCCTATATATATGAATACATGGTTTATATGTATGTATTTAGGGTATCGATCAAAACCAAAGGAGGGAATAGAATCTCGGTAAAATTGCAATCACGGTATTAAACATTTCATTTAGTTGCAGACTTTTCTCAAACCTTTTATTTGTGCCACACACGGTACGAAACCTTTAAAAAAAATTGTACCTAGAATTCGAATGGATGGAAATCGTTAGTTTAACCGTTAATTGACTAAAAAAATTTAACTTTGACCAATTTTAAAATGAGTAAAATAGTAATTTTGAATTAAAATTAAAAAAAAAATCAAAAAGTTATCCACCCTCACACCCTACTCCCACCCCTGAAAATCAGCCATCGTCATCGACACCGTTACGGCTACCTAACACAGGCATGGTCGGTGCTAACACCAACGTCGATGGTTCTTGTAAAGTTCAGATTCACAATTCAGAAGTAGGAAGTCAGTTCTTGTAGCAACCAAAATTGAGCTAAAAATGGTGAAAGATTTAGTGAAAAGGCTTTAAAAAAGTGAGAAGAATTCACACTGACGACCTTATGGAGAGAGGATTCTAAATATGGCTGAAGGAAGAATAAGAATTGTTACTACCCTTAAGTTTCATAGAGCATGCATAAAAAAAAAGCCCAAGAAATGAAAAATCATCTTTCAATGGAGTCTACTTCTCAAGAAATCTATGTAGAAAATGAGGCTAAATTGAAATCCAAGAAAAACCCACGAATTTATCCAAGAGAAACCCAATGAAAATCTGACCAAACCACTGACACACCCAACGCCAGTGCATACGCCAGCACCACTCAAGAAACTCATCAAAGTTTCCACCACCATTATCAAACCCATCAAGAAACTCTAAAACTCCTCTATCAAAATTTCCACCACCCAATCGCCAATCATCGACGTCTCCAATTTCCAATTCAATTTTTGAAACCGAACAAAAAAGTGAAAATGAATGGCAATCTTCTAGCAATTATTTTATCCATCGCAATTTACAACTCTTTCCACATCTCAATAGCCCTTCACCTACAAAATTTCAAACTATGCTTTGGCCGGCATTAATGGGGTGGAGTAGAGGAGCTTTTGGATGGTGTTGCTGCTATATTTTTAGTGTTTGGTTTTGGCGGTGGGGAGATTTGGTTTTTGATATTTTGTTTTTTATTTTATTTTAATTCAAAATTGCTATTTTACCTATTTTAAAATTAGTGAAAATCAATTTTTTTGAGTCAATTAATGATCAAATTATAGTTTTCATCAATTTGGATTTTATGTGCAAATTTTTTAAAAGTTCGATATCGTGGTTGACACAATGAAAGGTTTGGATAAAGTTTGCGATTAAATAAAAGATTTGATATCGTAATTGTAATTTTCCTAAAATATCTGCTAAAGTTTTCCCTTTCCATTTCCCCTAATATTTACGAGGAGCTATGCATGGTTGAGCTTTAGCTTCGGAACGGATCAATTTCCTGTTTAGGCGCTTTTAAACTTTGGATTTCCAACAATTTGCACCCCAAGTCCCCATCTATTCACACTAGTACATCTTGGATTCTTTTTCTTAATTTTTGACCCATCATATCATAAAACATACATAATGAGATGGTTAACTTCTGTTTTGCCTTGAAGATGCAACAAGTCACACACGTATAGAACCTTTCTAAGGGCCATTTTTATAAAATAATTATTAAAAGAGTTATCTTATTCATCAACTTTGATGATAATAACATATGTTGTGATGTGATCATCGTTATGTTGTCAATGAAGTTGAGAACATTTCATTGAATAATGTGACAATGACTTTAATATCATCTAGATTGCAATTTATAACTACTACTAATGAATAACATTATTATTATTAAAAGTTCACATCCATTTTTAAGGAGACTTAAATATTTTATAATTACAGTCCACATATTGACTTGACAAATGAGAGAAGTTTGACGAGTAATGTACTTATGGTCTCATTTTGCACTCATACACATGTAGAAGTGAAAAGAGTAAGGGTGGATATTTGTTTTTAGAATCGGTGGATTCGACTCGATTCTTTTACTAAATGAGTCGATTTGGGGAACATGCACTAAAAATCGATCTATTTGGTTCCAGTTCTTGATGCTGATTGAAAATCGAGAATAAATTCATTTCTTCTGCATTTCTCTTTTCGTTTGTGCATTTAACCAAGATGCTCCGAATATTTTAACACTAGTCCCAAAATTATTTCACGTCAAAAATTCACTTTCCATACGATTCTTCTCTTTCCGTTGCAGCAAAACCTTTATGGATTTTTATAAAATACTTTATAATTCATAGTTTTAATGCAAATCTCAATAGGAAAAAAAATATATCGCTTGTTCAACTTTTTAGAATAACTCATATTTCTAGTAAAAAAAAATAAAAAAAATACTATAGTAGTAAAAAAGGAATCAGCAGGAGCTATATCAATGATTTGATATTGGTTTAATTAATTATTATTATTATTATTATTATTTTGCATGTTACAAGAATGAGTAGTGATTTCGTACTCTATTTTCATAATTTTTTCTATGTAAATATCTGGATCGAACATGAACTGGTTGGTTTGATTTCGGTTCAATTTTGTAGTTAAGATATTCTAATGGTTCCCTTTTTAAGATCCCCATGATACATGATTCGATTTGATTTCCTTTAAAGTCAGATCAAATCAGATTCTACCTACTCTTTCAAAAGAACAACTACATTAGCAACAAATTATGATCCATCTATTAGGGACCTATAGACACGAATTATATATTTTGGGAGATATGATCCTCAAAAATATTAAATGGAGTCCAAGTTACTATCTTTAAATGTTTGGGGACCTCAAATGAAAATTAGCCTTGAAAGTTGAGGAGGATATTTGTCAAACTTCCCCTCCACTGACAGGTGGCAATATTTGGGGCTAGAAACGTTCCAGCATACTTCTGACTTTTGAAATTGGCAGTCCATTACAATGTTACACCTCAGTGGATTTGCGAGTCGGTTCATCTCGACTTAGCCTACTAGTCATAGTCTGTTACCTAAGGACTAAGATTTAAGGGATGTTTGATGTATATTATTGTCAAAAGAATGCATTTTATAATGTGATGCGATAGAAAAAATGTAGTTAAAAAATAAGAATTTTTTTTAGATTTACGTGTAATATAATTTTATTGAAAAATGTGATTAAAAATTAATTTTGAAAGAATGATTTTTTTTTATTTTAAATATGGATAAAACATGGACTAAATATATTTTAAAATCTTCTAATCGTACGTGAAATAATTACGCCCTTGTTTTGGCTCCATTCTAGTAAAACTTTGGGGAAAAAAAAAATAAGTTTCGAAATATTAATTTTTTTTCAAATGTATTTAGAAATAAGAAAAAACAATATTTTATAAGAAAATGCGTGGTTAGAAATGCATATTAAAAAATAAATTTTTAAAAAATCGGAATCAAACATAGACTAAATACCTAATGAATAAGATTCAATTTAAATATATTTTACAATTTTTTCATCGTACATGAAATAATTAAAATCAATGTTTTAAAAACCGACTCGATCACCTATGTGCAAAACCCTTATGGGTAATCAATATCCAAATCTAAAATTTTAATAAAATACTTTATAATTCATAGTTTTAATGCAAGTCTAATCGACCGATTTGGTTCTCGTTCTCGATGCTACTTGAGAATCGAAAATAAATTCAGTTTTTTTCTGAATATCTCTTTTTGCTTGTGTATTTAACCCAGATGCTCCATATATTTTAACACTAGTCCCAAAATTATCTCACGACAAAAATTCCACTTTCCATACGATTCTTCTCTTTCCTTTGCAGCAAAACATTTATGGGTAATCAATATCCAAATCTAAAAGTTTTATAAAATACTTTATAATTCATAATTTTAATGCAAATCTAATTGATCGATTTGGTTCTCGTTCTCGATGCTACTTGAGAATCGAGAAGAAATTTAGTTCTTCTGAATTTCTCTTTTCGCTTTTGCATTTAACCAAGATGCTCCAAATATTTTATCACTGTTCCAAAATTATTTCATGTCAAAAATTCACTTTCAATACTATTCTTCTCTTTCCTTTGCAACAAAACCCTCATCGGTAATCAATATCCAAATCTAAAAATGTTATAAAATACCTTATAATTCATATTTTTAATGCAAATCTCAATAGGAAAAAATATATATATCTTCCGTTCAACTTTTTGTAAGAACTCGAATTTCTCGTAGAAAAAATATACTTTAGTAATAAAAACAAAGCATAAGGAGGCAGGAGTTATATTAATGATTCGATATTGGTTTAATTAATTTTTTTTAATATGTATGTTACAAGAGTGACAAGTGATTTCATACTTTATTTTCATAAATTTTCTATGTAAAGATCCGGACCGAACTTGAGCTAGTTGGTTTGAGGTTCAATTCTGTAATTAATATATTCTAATGTTCCCTTTTAAGATACCCATGATACTTGATTCCATTTGATTTCCTTCATAGTCGAATCAAATCAAAACTTTGTTTGTTATGGGCAGATCTCAAAACAAGCAAAATGGGGGTCACAATAATTAGAATGACTAAAATAATAATAATCACAAGAAGAAAAATAGGGAAATGTCTAGATCCAAATCTAAATCAAGAAATAAGAAATGCTACACGAGTGTGGAAAGATTGGACACTTTATTAAATCTTATTATAAGAAGAAAAATAAATACAAAAGGATAAGATGATAGATGAGGAAAATGTAGTTAAGTTGGCTGATTCTAATACTGTAGATGTGTACCTTGTACTGAGCCTCTAACTAATCTAAACTTCTAAACTCTGCAAATTATGATGATAATAAAGATTAGGTCCAAGAATGGATCTTGGATTTAGATTGCACTTTTCACATGACATCTGAAAAACACCAGCTTTGAAAATTTTAAGAAATTCAATGGTGGGAAAGTAGTGATGGATAATAATGTTACCTGCAAGGTTGAGGGAATAGGTAACGTGACTCTAAAATTTGAAAATTGATACATATACACCCTAGAGAGAGTTAGGTATGTGCCTGAACTTAATAGAAATGGATTTAGATTATTTAAGGTTTTATGGTAAAATGAGGATGGTATGGTGAAAGTGATAAAAGGGCCACTTGTCATCTTTAAGGGAGTCAAGAGAAATGAGATTTATGTCATAGGGCTGAAACTGTGTTTGATCACACTGTTGAAGCCTCAAGTGCCGAACCTGATTCCACCTTAAATGACACACGTGACTAGCTCATGTAAGTGAGAAATGTTACAATTCACATAAACATGGAGTTGTTAGAAAATAATTAATCTGAAAAATCTCCTTTTGTAAACACTGTACCCTTGGTAAATACCACATACTGCATTAAATACTGGCAAGCATAAACCCTTTTTATACTTGAATGTATTTATTTAGATTAGTGGAGACCTGCCTCCACCACCACTCGGGGAGAAAATAGATATTTCCTTTCCCTGATTGATTATTTTTCAAGAAAGGTGTTAGATTTTTTGATACCCAATAAATCCTGGACGATGATGTTAAACCGATGTTAGATAATTTATATCGACACTTTAGTGATAGCTCGACTTGAAAATAACTTGGGGGGTACTAGAAGCAACTTAATTAAGTTAATGTTGCTTGTGATCCAACACTCGTGGATGACCCAAGTTGTGATTATTAGTTGGATAGTGATATATGGTGGCCCATTTAGTGAAGTTTGGCCCAATTGGTGTGACCTAACTAGTGATATATATATCCATATATTTGCAGCCATTGGTTGTGTGTTGGTTTGTGAGAAAGAGAGAAAAACGTGAGGTTTGACCGGTTTTGGTTCTTTTTCCTTGAGGTTCCAATTGCTACTCTATTTCCTCTTCATTTGTGGTTTGCAAACTAATCACCAAGTGTACCCTTTGTGGGTAAATAAACTTGTGGCAATCAAGTGTTAAAATTATGGGCCGAGTCTCCTCGGTTAGTGTTCGTTTCGTTGATTAAACNTTCCAATTGCTACTCTATTTCCTCTTCATTTGTGGTTTGCAAACTAATCACCAAGTGTACCCTTTGTGGGTAAATAAACTTGTGGCAATCAAGTGTTAAAATTATGGGCCGAGTCTCCTCGGTTAGTGTTCGTTTCGTTGATTAAACTGAGCCCGACTCAAGATTTCTCGAAAATTTTCGCGACAAATGGTATCAGAGCAAGGGTAGTAGTGAAATCTATGTTTTTTGGAGTGAAAATTGACCAAAAGTGCCCATAAACGTTGAAACGAAAGTAGAAAACAAATCGCAAAACTGTCTAGAAAACTACCCAAAATTCGAGGTTGTTTTCATGATTTCTGGCCAATGCAGAGACCTGGTGGATAAACGAAGACCATCGGCGTAACGTGCAGGCAGAGGAGGTCCTGGAGG
>CAIGRN010117961.1:0-21846 GCA_903798345.1 Fraxinus anomala
ACACTAACATTACCTTCAAAATGCACGGGCCACAACTAGTTTCATAAATGGTATGATTTGTAAATAGTACGTAATGATCATATATTATACATTATTACGACTTTAACCTATTAATTAATAAATGAGTTACAAAAGTTTTATTAAATTGTCACAAATATGACTATCTATTTTATTTTATTTTTAAGAATTTCACAAATTTCTTAAATTTAAAAGTAACATCAAAATTATGGTAGTTATGTATTTTTTTCCAAATATATAGGCTCGACACGATCTACTTGACGCTATTAGGTCATCTCCAATCTTACATCAAAATTTAATGTGAGTTTTGCACTAAACTGAAAATCATCTCCAAACTATTAAAACAAAAGTTGCACCAAATGAATAATATTTAATTATTTTCTTCTTTTTTTTTTGTTCTTAACAATTTATTTATTTTACAACTAAATAAATTATAAATAAATAATTACATTAAATTAACAAAAATATTGAATTCATTAATAAGTATAAAAAATGTAATACAATTAATAGAAATACCACAACTAAGAAAATATTAAATCAAGTTACTAAAAAATGCAATACGTTTCAAATCCCGATATCATGATATTACGAAGTAGAACTAGTGTTATAATTTAATTCTCAAAATTCGTATATTTATTCCTTAAATGATCAATTAATGCATTTTGAATTGTAATGTAAACTTATTTATTCTTGATTTGTCTATGACTAGCAATGGACTTTTGAAAGTGGTCGTGTTTATTACATAATTAAAATTTAATACAAATGCATATTATAATAATAATAATAATAATAATAATAATAATAATAATAATAATAATAATAATAATAATTTGTTGTATAACAAAAATGGACATAGGTACCCTTAACAAAAAAATTGTAAAAGTGAAAGAGAAGGATAAAAAAGTGTTTTAACCATTTTGGTGCAAAATGGTGCAATGAGTATAATTTGGTACAAAGGATGGGTTGGAATGCCTACACAACTGAAATACGAGATTCTAGGATACGAGACTCTTGAGCCAAAGGCCAAACGACATCGTTTCTGTTTCGCGAGTCAATCCTTTTTTTATTTTTTTAATTTGTTCTCTCGAAACAAGAGCGATAACACTGAACATTCCATTGTTTCACAAGAATGGCGGTGGTGGATTCAGATTCAACAATAGCCAATGAAGAAGAAGAAGTGGCTGAGCCTGAGACGCTGTCTCGGCCACTGGTAGCATTATCCATCAGTCTAATAGAGCGGGAGAAAATCCAGTGCCGCTACGTCACCTCCGCAGTTCCACCATCTCCAAACATTCCCTGGTCAATGGTTGCCATCAGAGATTACGGAGATGATAATAATAACTCAACGATCATCTTTCCTCCAATCAACCACGAGAACCTTCCGATTTCTAAAGAAATTCCGCAAGTTCACGATGAATTATCAATAACATCGTCACCATACAATGACGAAAATTTCGAGTCCGATTCATATTCGGATTCCGATTCAGGCTCAAACTCAAACTCGTCGGCCTCGTTTTCTCCGTCCGATTCCAGCGCAGTGAGCGCATCTCCTTCGATACTAAATCCTAAGGCTAGGTCGGCGGCTGACATGGCACTGTGGTTCGATTCAGTGGTGGAAATACTGCGTTCCAAGGTGAATAACACCATGAGTCTCATCTGGAGCAATTTGGCTTCAACGTTAAAGTCGTCGTTGACTTTCCGTTACACCACAGTGGCGGCGATGCTGCTACTGTTTCTATATTTCCGACGAAGGAGGAGATTTAGGGCGAAGGAAGACAGTACGAATCAGCTTATTCGCATTGTGAAAGAGAACGATGAGGTAATTTTCTTTGCTGACAAACTGTTTGTGAAAAATCCCATCGAATTTGCATAATCATTAATTAAGCCGCATTATGATATTGATAATTGTTGCATCTATTTGCAGAAAATCAATAAACTATTGGATCAAATTGCAGAGATGAATCGAGCTTTTCTATCATTTCATAGAGTTCCCGGTAGCTCCAGCACTTAGCCAATCAATGCATTGACCTAATTGTTCGTATGACTCAACATGGATTCGTTATGTTGTGCCTTTGTGCCATTGCATAGTCTATACAACCTTTTGCTTGGTCATGCTCTTCATATTTTGGAGTGTCTGTTGTGGTATACATCAAGATCAGTGCCAACATTTTCACTTTATGTGTCTGTATGTACATGTATACCTCGACCCTATCCGAACGCTCTTGTTTGAGCTTCATTATTTGAAAAAAAATTGATTTTGGAATAGTGTTTTTTTGGAAAATGTGTAGTTAACAAGTAAAGAGAATTTTTAGGTTTAAGTGTAATATGGTTGATAAAAGAAGACAAAAAAAATGAATTAAAATTTAATGGGGATCAAACATGAGCGATGCTAGTAACTAGAAAATCTATTTTTCCGTGAGTCGAGTTCTAGTGTAGCACAATTGAGCTATAGAGTGTAGCAAAGAGCTGCCTAATTCAATTCTATCTAATGCAACAAATACAATTTCACACAGAGTAATACTATCATAATCGACGACTGCAATAATTATTCCATATGACGGCTTATTATTTGAGGCAACGAAATTATAAAAAATTAATGCATCAAAAACAAACTATCACATAGAATGATTACTGCAATATCTGATTATGAATAACATTACTATTTTGGATGGCCTCAGCTCGAACTCTATTATACATATAAAGTTGCTAGAGTACATTTGAGAAACCCTAGTTATCTAGATTTTTATTCAAGACTTTATCATTAAATGATGCCACGTGAATACTAAAAACATTTGTGGCATTCTAATACACGATATTGTATACAATAAATTAAAATTTTTTTTATTCTTTAATTATATCTATTAAAGATACCGAAAATCACCATATAACAGTTCTTCTGTCAAGGGGGATGGACCAAGCAACCATGAGATAATTAAAAAAAAAAAAAAAAGAATTTGCCACAAAAATTGAAATTTTCAATACCAAACAAGGAAAAATACAAGATTTTATTATCCGTACGTTTTTGAAACCATAAAATTCTGCATCCAGTCCACTGTTTTGAATTCACAACTGCATCAAGCGTTTAACGTAACACAATTTTGCTTCCACCTGCAGCTCTTGTATATGACTTGTGACAATCACAATCTGCAACATTGCTTTGAGGCTTTTTAACGACTAAATCTGTGAAAATGTTCCTCCAACCCACATCACTTCAGTTGAAGTCTTGAAGATAAGAATTATCGACTGGTCTTACCTAAGCTGACTGAATGGATAGATGAATGAAAAATTAAGAAAATGTTCCATTTTCACTAATCTTGTGAAAAGTAGGAGAGTTCTTGTCCCATGTCTCTGGCTATATATAAACAGTATAACAACCTGTAAGACTTTTGATGTACAATCTTGAGCTGATGATTCTTGATCTGCTCATCGAAATAAATCAGGTATTCTGCAAAAACAACACATTAAATCAAGACATAATGCAAATCATCAATCTTCAAATGATTCATCAACCATGATTTATCAAATAATAGCATAACAGTGGATAAATAAATACCCATCTTAAGGTAGCAACTCTCAAATGTCTCCGGCCAAATGCATAATGTGCACGAAAAGGGTACTTAAAATTAGCCCCTGGACCTGAGTTTCACGTAAACTATCAATGCTTCAGCTTACAACTATGCGGAGAAGTTCTAACCAGATGAATACCAAAGAATTTAAAATTATCCCCATAAACCATGCTGAGGTGCTGTTACTAGCTCAAAAATTAGTTCTAAAAGTAAATGAAAGGAATTTCTACCACACCTCCAGATTTCATGAGTACTCAACATGCAGGAGAAAACAGGATGCCCTTATAGGTAAAAGGCAATTGAGAGTAAAGAGTTTAGGGGAGATGGAGCGAATTATTCTAAGGTTGTAGACTATTGAACAAATCGGTATAACTCAGTATAACGAATAAAGATCAAACGTTTATCCTTATAAATTCATCTGCGACTCTGTAATGTATTAATCATTATCCCCTCCAAAAAAGGTAAATAAAAACACTTTTGCCAATCTCTCTATCGAATTGGGTGTCTTCAACCACTATTGTAGCCACTTACCCCAATTCAACTTCAAATTCAAAACAACCAACACAACCACTGCACAAATAGATCTCATACTCGGATATCAACTATAATAAAGCTCTATCAGTTTCAGTTTCACCCTTATATCCCTATAATCCCAAAAACCTTATCTGCACTTTTCAACATACAATGAATAGCAAGCGGAAGAATGAATGTGTGAATCTATGCCTTTGTTTGGGAAGTATTTATAAACACTCTTAGTTCAACTACTTTTACATCCACACATTTCCTATGACCCATAAGTACTACCCATTTTCCCATCACTCATTTCTATATAAACACTTCCCAAAACCAAATGAAAACAGTACCCACTACCCACAATTGCAATGTGGTATATTTACTGTGTTTGATAGATATTATTGAAGAAAGAATATATTTTAAATAATGATATGATGGAAATATGTGGTTAAAAAGTAAGGAAAATTTATTGATGTGATGGAAAATATTATTTTATAGAAAAATGTGTGGTTGAAAATGAGTTTTGAAAGAATGTGTACCAAACAGTGGCTTAGATATTCTTTTCTGCTAGGCGTTTAACACTGGACTAAAGGGTAAATTACTTTCCCAAATCCATGTAACGCAAGTCCTTGTGATATAGCAGCATGCTTTGCAAAGAAAGGCGTAGTATTGTTGATAATTAGAGTTCCATGATGACAATGTTACATAAAATTGTAAACATTGAAATGATAAGTACAATTAGTTGAACAAGGTAGTTACCAAAAACAGTCTACTAAAGTTTCCATGGTAGTAAAATGTATCTGATATATTTAACGTAACACGAATTTTTATTGAATTCAAAATCAGACTGAACTTAATAAATTTACATCCATATTTGTATCTAGATAATGCATTACCTACAGTGTTGCTCACTGGAGACAGTATAGTAGCTAGATCCTAGAATCTAGATCCACTGCTCGGATGCACAGAATGCCGAATATCAAACTGATCTACATTTACCAAAGGAGTAACAGTCTCGTTCCGGATCCTCTTAATGTTCGGGCTCACCAAGCCCCTATGCCTAAACCCATACAAGTTCAGCACTTGATTATCTGCAAAGTTGAAAGCCCTTTCCATACTCTTCAAACACCTCTCTACTGGGTAATCTCCATAACTCCCGCAAGGCTTACAACCAACAAAATGTGTCACAAATGGCCACCTCTCATCTCCCAATCCCGGATGATACTTCTCAATCATCTCCTCATACCGATCCACCAAACCTGCCCAATACCCATGCAAATAATACGAGTTCTCAACAAAAACCTTGTCCATCCACTGATCTTTCTGAGAAATCAGCAAGTATATCAATGCAGACTGATCGTCAGCTTCAAATGCCGGCCGACCCTTCAAATTTGCAGTCAATATCTTCCCGGCATCCTCACGAATTGGACCTTTTGGTCCCATTGGCGCCCAAGCATCCAACAAATCCAAAGACCACTGACAATTCCTGAACAAGAAACTGCCCGTGTTCAAAGCAATCCATGACTTCTGATCAAACAACAAATCCGGGTACCCATGGATAACCATATTGTAATCATTGTACTTCGAAACAGGTATCTCGAACACCATATCGGTAAACAGAGCATCACTATCCATCCACCAAATCCACTCAACTTCAGGATGTGATAACATTAGCCTCCTTAACAACGGCAACTTCGCCCAATACCCCGCCATTTCCGCATCCAAATGGGCCATATTATACACAGTTTCTATTCCATGAATTCTACAGTAATCAATCTTATTCTTAATAGCCTTTAACAAATAATGATCTCCAATAGCATTATCACAAGGGTTTGGGGGAGAGCCAGTAACAAGTAAGATCCGGGGTTTGCCATTAACATAATTTGGAAATTCAGGGCTTTTCTGAAGCCATACCTTCCGGTCTTCATCCCACGTATTGATTCTCGGCCCAAGAGTGTAAGTAACATTAGGGCTCAAGAACTCTTCAGTCGGGTCATCCGGGTCAGTGGGGTCCTTATCAGACCTGATCTCAGCCAAGATCCGGTTGGTCTCTTCAATTAAGTGCTGGTTCTCAGCATCCGCCTCGGAGCAAACAAGGCTTCCGAGGCCAATTGTACCACGGAGTACGAGGATTGTGACAAATCCACAGAGGATAGTGATCTTGATGTTGTTAAAAGTCTTCTGGATCTGCCGGCCACGTGGGATTACAGAGGCGGCTCGGCCACGAAAGCCATTTGCGGCGGCAGCGGTTGTTGGCAGCCCGCTAGAGACTCTCTTTTGAGCAGTAAACGTACTGTCCGAACCCATAATTAAAAACACAAAAAAGGAAAAATAACTCTGTAAACGTGTGTATGTGGGTTTTTGAGCTCAGCCTAACATAAATGTCCGTGTATGCATGTGTATATGTATATGTATCTTAGAGAGAGAGAAATGGGGATGTGTGAGAGAGAGAAAGTGAAGAAGAAGTATATAAACAGCACCGACTACTGAATTGTGATTTTCTTCTGTCTGATTCTTCCATTGTTTATCATTTTTTGATGGAGTGAAGGTGAAATAGTGTAATGGAAAAATCCCGCTGTACACGGGTCGGATCCATTGCGTATAGGTCCAGCCATGTTCAAGCTGTTTTGAGAAATTTCGTGTTTCTAGGGTTTACTTTTTTCTTTCCCTCAAATTAATTTCGTCAGTGCAATCTAGAGAAGATTGTGCATTCATACTTGCTTAATTTTGGATAGCATTCAACGTATTCTGTTCCCATCCACGAGTTCATTAAGTGGATAAATTTATACATTCATACTCGCTTTATCAAGTAGATAAATTTTAACATTCATACTTATTTGATTTAATTACACTGTGGCTGTATCTATTTAAGTGGATAAATTCATATATTTATACTTGCTTGATTTGGAATAGTGTTTATTAAATGGGTTAAGAAATGAACGATGGGAAAATTGCAGTCACGGTATTAAATTTTTCATTTTATTGTAGATTTGATCCAAAATTTTCATTTGTGTCACTTACAGTATCAAATCTTTCTAAAATTCGCATCTGAAATCCAAATGAATACAACTAACCGTTAGTTGAACATTAAAAAGAATTTGACCTCTTTTAACTAATTTTTAAAATGTAAAAAGATAACTTCAAAATTTTCATAGTTACTAGCAAAACCCAAAACCCAACCATAGTTCATCATCTTCCCATACCCAAAACCCAACCCGCCTACCTCACTCCCAAACCATCAACCTTGTCCCCCAATCATCACCGCCACCAAATCTTCGGCACCACCACTCCTTCCGACCAAATCAAGTCATCCATCGACTAAAACATCACATTTGTCAAAATCCACCCAAAACCAAAACCAAAACCAGTAAACTGAAAAATGATTTTTCTTCTTCTTTTCCCAAGTCATCTTACGCAAACATTGCGGCACAAGTTTGACATAAACAAATAAATGGCTTCAAAATGACAACTTAGGGAAAAAAAAATCAATTTGACCAGTAAGTTAAAACCTTCAAATCTCAAGAATTCCACAAATAAAATAAAAATCAAACCTCAGATTCGTACATATAGGAAATTATTCATACATACTTGAAACAGTAACTGAGCATAAAAATTACCTGAAAAACAAAAAAAGGAAAGAGAGAGTGTTAGAACCAAAAGAATGGCAGAAAGCTTTTGTAAGCACACAACCTGATTGCACTAGAAAACTGGGAGAATCATCCTTGAATTGATTAACTCTTGTGGTTTTTAAATAGCCTTACAATGAAAGTGGAAAGGAAACAACAACCCACGATTTTACAGGACCTAAGATCGTGGTAGATGACTAAGTCAGAAATAGAAAATAACATCTTGTCCCTCAAGTATCGGAGAGATTATTTACAAGACTAAACCTGAAACAAGGAGCCTTAATGGCTAAGAAGTTCCAACAACTTTATCATCCTCCCTTAAACTGAATGTCATTGACAATTAGTTTATACCTGGGTATTCGTTAACACCCAATGATTCACGCATCTACGAAAGACCTTCGAACTTCAACGGTTTAGTCATGACATCTGCAATTTGCTCCTAGGTAGAACACTGTCTTAGCTCCACTATTCCATCTGTTAGAATTTAAGAAGCTTCGAGATGGGATGATGCTGCAATTTTATTTTCTGTTAGTTGTTAGTTGGATAGTTAGAATGTTGGTTGGTTAGTTAGTTTTGGTGCCAATTCCAATCGTTTATTTATATGGTTGTTGTAACATTTTCTTCACAAGTTGAATAGCATTCAATTCTCTTCTTCTCCATTTTTTCTCTCTCGAGTTTGATATGGTATCAGAGCATCCGCTTCATTCGTTGCTTTCTTTTCACAAAATCAATTAATTCATTGATTGATTCGATCATAACATGGAGCCTGAAGATCAATTAGAACCAAGGCAGGTTGTGAAATTTGATTTTGATGATCCTGCTAGCCCCTACTTTCTCCATCATTCGGATAGTCCCGGATTGATTCTAGTGTCTCAACAACTCACTGGAGAAAACTATGCCTCCTGGAGTCGTGCTATGGTTATTGCACTGAAAAATAAGCTTGGCTTTGTCAATGGTTTCATATCCAAACCTGAAGGTGATGAACTCGTGGATTAGAAACAACAATATAGTTATCTCATGGATCCTGAACTCTATTTCGAAAGATATCTCAGCTAGTGTTATCTATGCAAGGAATGATCTGAAGGATAGGTTCCAACAGAAAAATGGACCTCGTATCTTTCAATTGAGGAATGAATTAATGAATTTATCTCAGAATCATGATACGGTAAGCGTGTACTTTACTAAACTCAAGACGATCTCGAAAAAATTGAGTAATTATCGCCCCAATTGCAGTTGTGGGAAGTGCACTTGTGATGGTGTGAAGGATCTAAATGAGCTCTATCAGATAGAATACGTAATGTCCTTTCTCATGGGACTAAATGACTCATTTTCTCAAGTTAGATGACAGATTTTACTCTCTGATCCATTGCCTCCAATCAATAAGATTTTTGCATTAATAAATCAGGAGGAAAATCAAAGGAAGATAACACATGTTGATGATGGAGATGGTCCAAGTAATGCTGTTGCATTTGCAATAAAGATTGATAACAGCAAATCAACTATTGGATCTGCTAACTATGGTACTAATATGAGATATAGAGCTACTAATAACAGCAGATCAGCAGCTGGATCTGCCAATTATGGCAATAATACGAGATATGGAGTTGCTAGAAACTTCAAGAAGGACATACCGTATTGCTCATATTGCAAAATTCATGGGCACTCGATTGACAAGTGCTACAAAATTCATGGATACCCTCCTTGATTTAAGATGAGGCTAAGGGATCCCTCTGGATCAAACAATGTGAATCAGATCTCTGTTTCTGCTCATACTTCTGCTGATGGACAGAAGGAAGATAAAAAAAAAACAACAATCAGCCGTTGGAAGTTTTGTCCAAAATTTGAATCCTAATCAATACCAGCAGCTAATGGAAATGTTGTCTAGTCATTTGACCACAAGTACCAACATCAATTCTAATGACACACATGACAACAGCCTTAACTCATATGCTGCAGGTAAATGTTACTCTATCTCAGTAGGACCTACTTTTGGTTAGTCGATTCGGGAACTACTAAACATATATGTTATACTGCAACAGCTTTCAAATCTATGAGAATCATTGAAAATTCGAATGTCACAATGCCAAACCACATACAGATATCAGTTAAGATGTGTGGTGATGTTAAACTGAGTCCAAGTATTATACTGCATGATGTCTTGTTTGTGCCTCAGTTCAAATTCAACTTGATCTCGGTTAGTGCTTTGACGCTTGAATCAAAACTCACTATTAGCTTCTTTGATGATCATTTCCTTATTCGGGAATTCAGAATCAGGAAGATGATTGGCAGGGGTGACCGTGTGCAAGACTTATATGTTCTTGACATTAAAACTTCAAATTCTGTTTCAAATGCATATGTAAACCATGTATCTGTACATGTTTGGCACAATAGGTTGGGCCACCTTTCTTTCAAAAGATTGGACTGGTTGAAAGATCATTTACTTTGTGATGTTGCTAAATTCAATAAGAATCTACCATGTTACATTTGTCCACTTGCTAAGCAAAGGGACTATCTTTTATATCAAATAACTGTGTCTCTGATAATCCTTTTGAACTAATTCATGCTAATATTTAGGGGCCATTTCATGTTGCATCACACACGGGTTACAGATTTTTCTTAACCTTGGTTGATGATTCTTCTAGATTCACATGGATTTATATGTTAAAACACAAGTAAGATGTAAACACTGTCACTGCAAAGTCTTTTAATATGGTGGCAACACAGTTTAATACCAAAATCAAGGTATTAAGATCAAATAATGCCCCTGAACTTGCACTCACGGAATTTTTGGCAGAAAGGGGTACTTTGCATCAGTTTAGCTGTGTTGAGAGGCCACAGCAGAATTCTGTAGTGGAGCGCAAACATCAGCACCTTTTGAATGTTGCAAGGGCTTTATAATTTCAATCAAGATTTCCAATCAAGTTCTGGACTGAATGTGTATTAACAACCACTTTCCTTATAAATAGAACCCCATCTCCTCTTTTAAAACATAGAACTCCTTATGAATTGTTATACAACAAACCTGCAGACTATTCTATTCTTAGAGTCTTTGGTTGTTTGGCTTTCTCTTCTACCTTATCTACTCATAGAAGAAAGTTCCAGCCAAGAGCTAGACTATGTGTGTTTCTGGGATATCCACCAAGAGTTAAAGGCTACAAGCTTTATGATGTAGTCTCCAAACAAATCTTTTTGTCTAGAGATGTTATATTCCATGAAAAAATATTCTCCTTTCATATATTCAATAGCCCTAATCATCTTATTGACCATTTTCTTGACCTTTGTACTACCAAATCCATCATTATCTAATTCAAAAATTTCTAATATTCAAGCCAATTTAGAATTAGTTGATCATATTCTCGATCTTAATTTACCTGTCAATACTCAAAACTCACCCATTAGCCATCATTCATCATCTCATTTAAGACTTCATGACCCTCTGCAATACACTGGTGTTCACACATCATCACAAATAGAATCTTATGAGTCCCAGCCTATAGATGAACATTCAAACATTGAATCAGATATTCAAACCATTCCTACCAGTAATGTTAGAAAGTCACATAGAGCCATTCATTCCCCAAAATACCTCCAATACTACCATTGTAATCTGATATCTCAAAATCCACAAACATTTCCTCAATCACCTCATAACATTTCCCACTTCTTATCATATCATAAGTTTTCACCTAAACACAGAAATTTAATATTGAACATTACATATAATCCCGAGCCAAATTCTTATCATCAAGCTGTAGTTAGAACTTGATGCAATGGAACAGAACAACACACGGTCAATTGTATCTCTACCATCTGGAAAACAGTATGTGGGATGTAGATGGGTATATAAGACAAAATATAAATCAGATGGCATAGTTGAAAGACATAAAGCTCGACTCGTGGCAAAGGGGTACACCCAACAAGAAGGTCTTGATTATTTTGACACCTTTTCTCCTGTAGCAAAGATTGTAACTGCCAAGGTTCTTCTTGCACTTGCAGCTTGTCATAACTGGAATCTAACTCAGCTAGATGTGAACAATGCTTTCTTAAATGGTGGTTTGTTTGAGGAGGTTTACATGGACCTTCCTCCTGGCTATAATGTTCAAAAGGATGCCAAGTAGGAGGAAAAACTAGTATGTAAACTGCATAAGTCCATGTATGGACTTAAATAGGCTAGCTGATAATGGAATTTTAAATTCACTCAAGCACTTGTTCAGTATGGTTTTCGTCAATCAAAGGCTGATTATTCTTTGCTCACCAAAGGCTCAGGTGATGACTTTGTGGCATTACTAGTATATGTGGATGACATTGTCATCACTGGCCCAAATTCACAGATTATTGATTTCCTAAAGTCATTTCTACATTCACGTTTTAAGCTAAAAGATCTAGGATGCTTGAAGTATTTATTGGGTATTGAAATTGCCCGTTCCAAATTAGGAATAGTGATTTCTCAAAGGCACTACTCCCTGCAGTTGTTAGAAGATGCATGTTATTTGGATTGCAAGCCGATTATTACTCCTATGGATCCAAAAACGTCTCTTAGTATACACGAAGGAGATTTATTGTCTGATGCAACATCCTACAGAAAGTTGGTTGGTAAATTGATCTATTTGATTATATCTAGGCCAGACATCACTTATACAGTACACAAATTGAGTCAATTTTTGTCTTAACCTCGCCTGTCACATCTCAAGGCAGTGCATCATCTTCAGCGGTACTTGAAAAATAGCCCTGGTCAAGGGTTATTCTTTCCAGCTTTCTCATCTTCTTCCATTAAGTTAAAAGCTTTTTCTGATGTTGATTGGGGTTCGTGTGTTGACACCAGAAAATCCACAACAAGATTCTGTATTTTTCTTAGAGATTCATTGGTTTCTTGGAAAGCAAAGAGACAAACCATGGTGTCTTGTTCATCTGCTGAAGCAGAATATCGAGCACTTGCTGCAACCATTAGTGAGATTATTTGGATAGCTCAATTGTTGAAAGATTTCTAGTTATCTGCAAACTCACCAGATGTACTATTCTGTGACAATCAGGCTACCATTCAGATTGCCAATAATCCTATCTTCCACGAATAAACTAAACATATAGAAATAGACTGCCACTTCATTCGAGATAAAATTACATCATGAGTTATCAAGCTTCTATTAGCGTGAGCTGCATAATTGAGAGATTGAAGCATAGAACAAATATCTTAATTCAGGGGATTTCCATAGTCTTAGCCTTAAAATCTGTATAGTCCAAAGATAGGTGTATGTGTTCTCCTATTTATATTCAACATCACTGTAAAGCAAAGTAAGAAGAAAATAAATGATTCTTTCCCATACCAGTATACCTTTTCACATGGTATCAGAGCAAACCTATCATTGGCTCTATGTTATCACTACCTAAACTCTTTTTTTTTTCTACAGCACCCATGGCAAATTCTGAAAGTATGGAGGAACCAGGTGACCTATCCTCCGTTCTCACAGAACTAACCACCAAAATAGCTGAAGTTTTGACAAAAACTCAGTCTAATACCCCAACCACAAAAACTTATGT
Source organism: Fraxinus anomala (assembly GCA_903798345.1). Lineage (NCBI taxonomy): Eukaryota > Viridiplantae > Streptophyta > Magnoliopsida > Lamiales > Oleaceae > Fraxinus > Fraxinus anomala. The sequence continues at coordinate 13,259 of CAIGRN010117961.1, forward strand.
TGCACCTATAGGCATCAAGTTGGACAACACCAACTATGCCCTTTGGTCCCAGATTGTTGGGATGTACATCTCTAGCAAAGACAAATTAGGATATATCAATGGTGACTTTCCTCAGCCACCTCCGACTAACCAGTCCTTTAAAAAATGGCGCACTGACAACACCATTGTCAACGGATGACTGATTAACTCCATGGATCCATCGTTAATCGGCAACTTCATACAATTTCCTGTAGCAAAACTTGTTTGGGACTCCATTGCTACCACATATTTTGATGAAAGTGATACTTCTCAATTATACGACCTCAGGCATCGAGTTTCTCGTCTTCGACAGAATGGTAAATCTCTTGAAATTTTTTACAACGATCTACAGGGACTCTGGCGAGAAATAGATTTTCGTCGTCCAAATCCCATAGAATACCTGAACGATATCAAACACTACAATTCTATCATTCAGGAGAACCGGGTGTATACCTTTGTGGATGGCCTTGATGATCGATATGATAGAATCGGGGGATGTTCTTCAGTTGCGTCCATTCCCCACAGTTGAATAGGTATACGCCTTTGTCCGTAGAGAGGCCATTAGACAAGTCGTAATGACTACAGAACGTACCGAACCCACGACAGGTGCTATCTTGGCTTCTAAAAGCCTTAAGTTGGGACCAACAACCACAACCTCTACAAGATTTGGATGAGGCAAATCATTAAACAACAAAGCCACAAATAATGAACAATGCTCATACTATAGAAATAAGAGGCATACCTAAGAAACCTGTTTTAAATTGAATGGATATCCAGAATGGTGGACCGAACTCCAAGCCAAGAAACACAATGATGGAATAGACAGAGGAATGGGCAAGGCAACAGTAGCTGATGCAACGGCCGATGAAACTATCGTGCCTCACCTTTCTCTTGTACCACTCAGTGAAATCGCCCAAGAATCAGGTATCCATACCCATGTCCATGGAATTTCCTTGTTCGACGCAGCCTTCGCCAAAATAGAATTGAAGCTACAACTTCTAAATCTCACCAAAAGGAAATTGGGTGTGTGTTTTATGGGAATGAGACTTCAACAACTCACCAAAATAAAGCTAAAAATCGAGGCATTTGGCTGCTAGACTCTGGGGCAAGTGATCATATGACTTTCGATGCAGCTGATTTTAGTGAAGTCTCTCTACAGAAAAGCACAAGTGTAAAAAATGCTAATGGAGTGATTTATCCTATCACAGGAGTCGGCACTGTGAATTTACCCCAAATTTGAAATTATTTAATACCCTTCTTGTTCCTTCTCTGTCTCATAAATTATTATCTGTCGGTCAGATTACTGCAGATTTAAATTGTGTTGTACTTATCTATCCTACCTTTTGTCTACTTCAGTATGATCTCACGAAGGAGATCATTGGGCGTGGTACTAAGAAGGGAAACTTATACTACATGGAAGATTTCAGTTTAGGACAGGCATATCACATGAATCACCCGACTGGAACTAATGAAAAACATATTTGGTTTTGGCATTGTAGTCTGGGGCATCCATCATTTACCTACATGAAGCATTTGTTTCCTAGTTTATTTTCACATTTACAACTTGATGTTTTAAAATGTGATACCTGTATTTTAGCTAAAAGTCATCAGCTCCATACCCAGTCAGCTTGAATAAAAGTATTGTTCCATTTGCACTAGTTCATTCCGAGTATAGGGTCCTTCTCCAGTTTCTACTATTTCTGGCATACGATGGTTTGTGATTTTTGTGGATGAATGTACACGGATAACTTGGTTATATTTGTTGAAAAATAAAGATGAAGTACTGAACGTGTTCCAAGCCTTTCATGCCATGGTTCAAACTCAGTTCTCGAGAAAAATTCAAACTCTCCGCTCAAATAATGGTGGAGAGTACGTCAATCACCGATTTCAAGAATATTTCAGACAACAAGGTCTTCTTCACGAAACTTCATACCCCCAGACACCTCAACAAAATGGGGTCGCTAAAAGAAAAAAAGACACATTCTTGAAACAGCACGTGCTCTCCTAATTGGAGCTCACGTGCCCAACAAATATTGGAGTGATACTATTGCTACAGCTGTACATTTACTTAATCGTATGCCGTCTAAAGTCTTAAGGTTTAAGACGATGCTTCAGGCTCTATCGACGTATGTCACATTACCTACTGTATTAATGATCGCTCCTAAGATTTTTGGCTGCATCGCCTATGTCCATCTTCACAAGAATCAATGGACAAAGCTGGACCCTTGTGCCATCCGGTGTCTTTTCTTTGGATATGCCTTACATCAAAAAGGTTACCGGTGCTATGATCCCATCAATAAATGCACCTATGTGACTATGGATGTCACTTTCCTGGAATCTGAGACCTTTTATCCTCCTCCGATACCCAATTCATCTCTTCAAGTTAAAAAGCCAAATTGGGTACAACTAGATTGGGCTGAGGTTCAAGGCAATGGAGAAGTAAACAATGATGAAGCACTTTCAAATGAAGAGGTTCCGACATAAAAAACTGAAACTAAAGTTGTACCAACATCAAAAACTGAAGCATAAGTTGTTCCCCACTCTTCAGTACTCGACGATGCATCTCCTGAGAATATTCATTAGGTAAGCTCTCCTAACCCCAATATGGATACTCCTATTACATACAACTTACCTGTCATGCATAATCAAGGCAAGCTACCAAATAGATATTCACCACATATTGAAAAATGAAGGTTAAAATACCCAATTGCGAACTATGTGTCCACTGAGAAGCTAGCTGAACCTCTAAAGACATTTGCACACAAGTTGACCTCGTCTTATGTTCCCACTGGAATTCAAGAAGCACTAACAGATCCAAAGTGGACTCAGGCAATAAAGGAAGAAATGGAGACATTGATGAAAAACAAGACATGGACGCTAGTGCCATTGTTGAAAGGAAAAAGACACGTGGGTTGTAGATGGGTATTCTCAATTAAACACAAAGCAGATAGATCTATTGAGAGATACAAAACAAGATTAGTGGCAAAGGGCTATACACAGACTTATGGCGTAGACTATTAGGAAACTTTCTCACCAGTAGCCAAGCTAAATACTGTGAGAGTTTTACTCTCTCTTGCAGCAAACATTGATTGGCCTCTACACACAGTTTGATGTCAAAAATGCCTTTCTCCACAGCGATCTTGAAGAAGAGGTCTACATGGATGATCCTCCAGGCTATACATCATCATCAGAGACTAAAATGGTGTGTAAATTACAATGAGCATTGTACGAACTGAAACAATAGCCTCGAGCTTGGTTTAGACGATTCAGCCAAGCAATGAAAAAATTTGAATTCCAACAAAGTAACTCGAATCATACATTGTTCCTAAAGCACCGAATCGACAAGATAACTGCTTTGATAATCTATGTTGATGATATGATTATGACAGGAGATGACACAGAAGAAATATTCAGACTTCGGAAACAATTGGCAGCTGAATTTGAGATAAAGAATCTAGGAGGATTGAAGTATTTTTTGGGAATCAAAGTTGCAAGATCCAAACAAGGGATATTTCTTTCACAAAGAAAATATGTGCTAGCCTTACTATTAGAGGTAGGACTACTAGAATGTAAACCTGTTGACACTCCAATTGTTCAAAATCACAAACTTGGTGAATGTCCTGATCAGGTACCAACGGACAAAGAAAGGTACCAAAGACTAGTAGGAAAACTCATCTATCTCTCTCATATTTGCCATGATATTGTATATGTTGTAAGCGTAGTAAGTCAATTTATGCACTGTCGGAGTAAGGACCTTATGGATGCAGTTGTTTGGATACTTTGATACTTGAAATCATCTCCTGGGAAAGGTCTCATGTTTGTAAAGAATAATCACCTAAGAGTGGATGGCTATACAGATGTGGAATGGGCAGGCGATATCACCGACAGAAAATCGACTTCGAGCTACTTCATGTTTGTAGGTGGAAATCTCGTTACATGGAGAAGCAAGAAGTAGAAAGTAGTGACATTATCAAGTGTTGAGGCCAAGTTTCATGAAATGGCTAAAGGACTGTGTGAGCTTCTTTGGCTCAAAAGACTACTAACTGAGATTGTTTTCGAACCTTCGTCTGAAATGAATCTCTTCTACGATAATAAAGCTGCTATTGCTATCTCTCACAATCCTGTTCAACATAACCGTACCAAACACGTGGAGGTGGACCGACATTTTATCAAACAAAATCTCGAGGATAAAATAATTCGGTTTCCATTTGTCAAATCAGAAGATCAATTGGCAGACATTCTTACAAAAGTAGTTTCCAGCAAAGATTTCTACAGCTCACTAGACAAGCTGAGCATCAAAGACCTGTATGCATCACCTTGAAGGGGAGTGTTGGCGTGAGCTGTATAATTGAGAGATTGTAGCATAGAACAAATCTCTTAATTCAAGGGATTTTCATAGTCTTAGCCTTAAAATTTGTATAGTCCAAAGATAGGTGTATGTGTTCTCCTATTTATATTCAACATCACTTTAAAGCAAAGTAAGAAGAAAATAAATGATTCTTTCCCATACCAGTATACCTTTTCACAACTTCTTCCAGTCAGATCAAAGCATTAGCTTGCTGATGTCTTCACCAAGCCACTTCAAGCTCCAGCCCTCGTGTCATTGCTGTCCAAGATGTCTGTTAAAGACATTCACAGTACATAATGAGGGGAATGTTAGAATTCAAGAAGCTTCAAGATGGAATGATGATATAATTTTATTTTCTGTTAGTTGTTAGTTGGATAGTTAGAATGTTGGTTAGTTAGTTAGTTTTGGCGCTAATTCCATTCATTTATTTATATGGCTGTTGTAGCATTTTCTTCACAAGTTGAATAGCATTCAATTATCTTCTTCTCCATTTTTTCTCTCTTGGGTTTGATACTATCTTTGACCAGATCTCGAAGGAAATGAAAACGCACATCTATGTGCTTGCTTCGGCCATACATTACTGGATTCTTTGAGAGTTTGATGGCTGAAATGTTGTCGCAGTACACCATCGTAGGTTCGAACAACTCATGACTTATAAATTTCAAAATTCTCCTTAACCAAACCACTTGACAAGTACTTGATGCTGCAACGATAAACTCAGCTTCGGTGGTAGAAAGAGTAACCACTGCCTGTTTCTTTGAAGACCAAGATATTGCTCTTGAATTCATCATAAAGACATAGCCTGAAGTGCTCTTTCTGTCATCCTGATCACCAGCATAATCACTGTCCGTGTAACCAAAGAGCTCATCATCTCCTCCATTCCTATAGAACACCCCAAAGCTAGTCGTTCCCTTCACATACCTTAGAATCCTTTTTACTGCCATTAAATGAGACTCAGTGGGATGTTCCATGTATCTGCTGATTAGGCTCACAACAAATATCAAATCAGGGTGTGTGGCAGTTAGATACATGAGGCTTCCCACCATCTGCTTGTAGAGAGTGCCATCGACTCTCACTCCTCCTTCATCCCTTGTAAGTCTAAACCCAGGAGAGAGAAGAGAGAGTTATATTGAAGCAAGTTGAATACGGGTCTACTTATTTTGACCTTTCATAGCATTAAAGCAATAAAAATGGTATTTTTGAGGAAGAAAAAAGTGGATTTGTGAGATTTGAGCCTTCAAATGTTTTCTAGATAATCTAATGGCTGTGGCATAAATTGAGTAGATTGATTGTCAATTTGGTTTTGCTTTCGATTAAATTATTATGAAAGCACGAAAAGAAAAGATGTTTTGGAATTAACACAATGATTTTCCTCCATTTAACATTTTGATGGATAACTGGGGGAAGAAGAAGAATCATTTTTGGTTTAGTGGTTTTGGGTGGATTTTGACAGAGGTGGTGTTGTGGTTGGGTGGATGATTGGATTTGGCCGAAATTAGTGGTGGTGTAGGCGACTTTGGTAGTGGTGATGAGACCGTTGATGATTTTGGGATGAGTGGGATTGGGGTAAGGATTGAGGCCGGGGGTTTTGGGTTTGGGAAGATGATGAACTATTTTCCTTTTATTTCATTTTTTTAATTTTTTAATCTTAATTCATTTATATAAAAAATCTAAAGTTATTTTTTTACCCTTTAAAAATTAATTAAAAGAGGTTCATTTTTAATGGTCAACTAACAATTATATAGATGGTTTCCATCCATTTGGACTTCATGTGCGAATTTTAGAAATGTTTGATATTGTGATTGGTACAAATGAAAGGTTTGAATCAAGTTTGCAACGAAATGAAAGATTTAGTACTGTGACTGTAATGCTCCCAAGGAACGGTTGTAAAGGAAAGTTATGAGCTAATAACTAATAGGATATGAACTAATAACCAATCTACTAGGAAAGAAGAGATACCAACTAGGGAGAAAATTATGTGGATGATAAGTTCATAACTTTTATTGTATTTTGGTCGTAGCGATGTTGAAGAATGAGTTTTAGTGTTGTTTCAAAATGGTATCGTGTTTAACGAGTTCTTGTCGATGAAAATTGTAAAGATTAAAAATTTCAAGTGAAGTTGACTTAACAAAGATAATTATTTTATTGTCAAACTCTACTATAATGTAGTGATCCTTATAGATTGTGCTCATATTATAACTCACTCGAAATTATTTCTTTTTCTTCTTTTTTTTTCCTGAAATTACTTTTCGTCAATGAAATCCAGAGAAGATAGTGCATTCATGCTTAGTTGATTTGGATATTACGTGTTTTTTTTTTGGAATGAATATGCTATTTTTGGAGAAAATTTAGAAGATCGTCCATTCATATTTAGTTGATTTGGATATTAAGTGGGTTTGGAAAGGATTTGCTATTTTTTCGAGAAAATTTGGTTGATGTTTGGTGTTGTGATAAAATTTCGCAATTGGACGATATTTTAAATAATTAATCAAGTGGACATAAGTGTCTGAATTATCGTTCCTGCGAAAACTAAGTATTCAATATAGTTTCAATTAAGACTAATTTTAATCAAATAGCAAAATTATTGGATGTTTTATAACAACAAATTAAACCTATAATAAATCTAACTAATTGGCTGGGAAGCAAATGTGACAACTACAAGCAGTAGGACTTCAAATTTCCTACATTCATCTATTTTAATAGGGAAAATTACAGTTGTATCAAACTTTTCATTTAATAGCAGATTTTACCCAAAATTTGTGTCACCCACGGTACCAAACCTTTCAAAAATTCCCACCTAAAGTCCAAATGGATGTTTTCTATTAGTTTGATCGTTATTTAACCGAAGAATTGACATTGACCATAATTTTGACTAATTTTAAAAGGTTAAAATAATAACTTTACATTTTTTCAACAAAAACCACAATTATAATATATTAATAATTAAATTTTAAAAACATAAATGAAAGTAAAAAGGTTTTCTTCTTTCCTTTACCCTATCCTTGTCCTTGTCCTTGTCCTCGTCCCCATCCCCTCCCACCAACCAAAACCAAATCCATCTTCCACAGCCACAGCCACCAGCACCACCATCTCAAAAGTGGAAAATTTAATTGCGTTACGATGAATACCTGAATTGTGAAGTCAAGGCAGTGTTCGAAGGCATTGTATTTACTTGCTCTCATTCTTCCGCTCCTTTTCAAAATCACAAGCGCAAGCTCGATTTATCAGGTAGTATTACGAGAACCAGAGTGAATATTTCAAAATCGTCATAATCCTTGAACACATCTTCAAAACCAGGTACCACCACCTCAAAAGGTTTTTAGATTAAGTTTTGAGCACTGTTAATTTGATTATTGGTTAATTTGAGGCAGTTAATGGCGGATTGGAGATAGCACGATATGAATTTACAGTCTTCTCCGGAGAGCCCTTCAAGCACTCGCCTTACTTGAATTCGGCTAGCCCTTTATCCTCCTCTTCTTCAATAGGTGGTGGTGTAAGTGAGTTCTTGCTGTAGAACTATGGTGGTGGTGGTGGTGGTGTTAGTGAGTTCTTGTTGTGCTTGTGGCCATTGTAGCAATCGAGAAAATAAAATAAAATAAAATTTCATTTAAAAATATTTTTTCTTGTATAAATCGAAAAATAATTTGGATTATGTTATTTCGTCACTATGACACTTCCTAAGAGTTCAAATTAAAGTTTTGGTCACGATAGTAAGGTTTTGCTTTTTNTTCTTGTATAAATCGAAAAATAATTTGGATTATGTTATTTCGTCACTATGACACTTCCTAAGAGTTCAAATTAAAGTTTTGGTCACGATAGTAAGGTTTTGCTTTTTTTTTTTTTTTTAATTTTTGTAAGGTATCGAATTTTTTTTAAACGATAAATTTTTTTTTTTTGTTGACGACACACATTATATTAATTTTTGCATACATGTTTAGTACTTAAATTTAAAAATTAGATAAACCGGATATGATGTACCAAACGACCCCTAATTCATCCCATATAATTATGTTTTTCTCTCTCACTCACAATCTTTCCTCCACAAATGCATTCCCATTTAATTTTTTTATTCCGAAGTTGACTATTCATTTTAATCCGCTAAGCAAAGCATACCATTTAAATCATTTACTAAGTGCCATAACCTCCAAATAACTTAAGGCCATTATGGTAATTATAAAACAAAACTTCCATTCATATGATAGGGTGCCTACACTTTTTTTTA